>JAYMFT010413790.1:0-18070 GCA_038088735.1 Panulirus argus | reverse complement strand
TCTTATATATGTGTGTTTGTGTGTGTGTGTGTATAGTAAATAAGATGGCTTCGACCAAGGTTTCACTTGCCCTTGTCGTCTCAGCTAACGTAAAAAAAAAAAAAAATCCCTATCAGCAGTAGCAATGCAGGTGCAACATATCAGACTTTGAAGGATTTTATCTTCACTTCTCCTCGAGGGTCGAGCGTCGCGTGCGGGACCTGAGCAGCACAGAGCATGTTGGAATATTCCCTGATAAGCAATAATAAATAGAGGAATATTTTTCTTTCTGATTTCCTGGAGTGTATTCTGTCTTTTGTATATTTGGTTCCGTTGCCGTTGACTAGCGAATGATTCGTTTACGGGCGTACGGGCAGGATTATTACGTAGAAATGTATTAACTGACTGGGGACAGATGGCGCGTCCTGCTTCGCTGGAGATTTGGGGGATCTGAGTTTACGTATATTCCTCCACGCCTGACGCTTACTTCGACACAGCAGGTACTGCTGCTGTGTCTACGAGATCTTTATAACTCCAGCATGTACACATATGCATCTCGACATATCATTTTTATATACTTGACGTCGATAACTCAGGTACTGTTGTTCTTGTCTTAGAAATCTTTATAGCTCACGAATATACACATATCTATCCGAACATTGTCATGAATCCTCCCTAAATATGCTGTTCATTTTATAGTTGTCTGGTTTACTACGTCTTCCTTTTTTTGTCCGTCGTGAAAGTCTCTTCAAAACTCCTTTTGAAACCTCACTTTCTGAAAACTATTGAGTGACATTTTTCACGCATATGATTCTAAAGGTATTTATAGATACATGTAAATTCAAACAGCAACAGACTACTGGGTCCTAACGAGGCTGTTTGCTTTAGTGGAAGAGAACAGAGACGAAAGACATGCATTTCGTATGGCTATGGAGTCTTTGGTTAAACATATCTCTCTAGTAATGCTTTCAACTATTCTAAATTGTAAATTAATCATGCATCTTAGGTTTCCTTTAAGAGGAGCTTAGTACAAATTCGAAATAGTGTTTGGATAGTTAATTACAACCAGAGAACGCTTTATATAGTGTGTAAATAATCGAACTGACAAAACATCACCCAAACATAGTCGGGGGGAACCGGAAATGACATCACGCACCCGTTCATAATCAGTAGAAATGGAGATTCCGTCACATACCCAAGAATCAGTAGGATATGAAGGGGCCATCACATACCTAAACAGCATCAGTAGGAACCGGAGAGGACATGACATACCTTAGCATCATCAGAAAGAACCGGAGAGGACATCACGTACATAAACATCATCAGTAGGAACCGGAAAGGACATCACATACCTGAACATCTTCAGCAGTAACCATAGGGGAAGATCATTTATCTCTCTGTATACAAACTCCTGCGTATGTAACGATATCCTTCGTCACATTTATGTCAGGAGTGTTACACAGCCAGAGAGCTGTAAGTTAGCCTACGTTCTGCGTTATGTAGTGCGTTACGTCAGTGTTATTCTTGAGTATTCCCTTATCGGCCACTCTGTCAAGCCGTTATCGGGGGCGCACCGTTAGTCATGATCTCGTAGTGTGACTTCTGTGCGTTATCTCGAGCCGGGATAACAAGTCCCGGCTTGAGGGACCAGTGTATGAGCTTTGCTGTCGCGTCCCTCTCCTCAAAGCCTTAAACCCACAACCTGGGACGTGAGCTCTGTGTGTGAGCCGAGCGGTGCCTATTGTCGGATGAATCATGAATCTCTTTTGTTTACGACTTCTTTTGAACACTGCCAGCGATGATCTAATACTGACGTCACGGAGGGAGTCAGACGTTTGTCTTCGTTTCCGCGATTATTGGGAAATTACCTCTTTGTACCGCACGGAGAGGGAGATGTACACTGGTCTGGGAAGGCTTCAGTCTCTTGAACTTTTTTTCACACTTAGATATGATATCTTTGATACTGTCGCCATTTATTGATTCATCACTTACCGTAATACCTCATTCATCCACTGTACTCTGATGCCAGAATAGAAATACATCCCGACATCTTTTCTGGAAAGATTCAAACGTAATTCTTTTGTTATGGCCTCCAGTTGCTCAATCCTTGCATATACGTATGTCGAAGACCTCTTCATTATCGACATCGTCAGGGCACCCCTTGTTCTCCTTTCTTCCATGGTCGGCAAATTTATGGCCTGTAGCTCCTCCTTGTAACTTAGCTCTCCCAGTTCTCGTGCCATTTTGCCTGACCTCCTCTGGACCTTCTCTTTCATCTTTTCTTTATTCTTTGCGGACTGCGTCCAACCCTGTGAAGCATATTCTAGTTCAGGCCTAATATACGCTGTGGATAGCTTACTGAACATTTCATTATCTATATACTATATACTGAGGTGGAGTTGTGGCAGCAAGTTAGGTGCATTGTCAACTTACAGGTCCCCCTAAAATGTAGATTCTCGCAGCTTATGACCTGCTTAATAATTTCTGTGTCGATGCCTTCTCTCACTGCATCCTTTCTTGATTATTTTGTATCTGTTGTGGGTGAATTTCGTAAGCCGTGTATCAAAACAGCTCTGAAGGCTTTTTACGTGTAATTGTATGCCGACGTAACCGTCATTTCTCAACTGAGACTTCTCATGACCGTGGTATCACCCAGAAACATTCAGGTTGCAGTCCAGACCCTCTGGAAAGTCATTACAGAGATGAAGAAGAGCAGCGGTCCCAGAACTAAAGCTTATAGCACCCCAGTTTTGACCCTTTCCAACAAAGGCTGTTTGTGGTGGTGGATATCAGAAACTCACAGCTTAGTGTGGTAAAAGTAGGAAAACGTACAAAAGTCAAAGGGGAGTATCTGCAAACTGTCAATGTGATTAAGGAGGCTCAAATGATGGTAGTCGTGGGCTTAAAGCGGAATATTCATCAAGTCTGTTCTTAAACGTATCTGTGGTGATGGTGTTGACTACTCTAATTGGTAAATCATTCCATATGTTATGAGTCCTGATGGGGAGAAGTATTTCGCCTCTTTTGAAGTATAACTTTACCTTCAAGTTTGTATCCACAACTACGAGCGAAATCAGACAAATCTAGGCTTGAGTTGCCCCTAAGTCTGAGATCATCAGAGCCTTTGATGATTCTGAACACCTGTATTAAATCAGCTCTTAACCTTAGAACTCCCCGTTGATATGTGTTCATTGTCCCCTTCCACTAAAGTAATTATCTCTCTGTTAAAGGAGTCTACCCCTTATTCTTGTGTGAAGATCTCGGTCCTTTACCATCCTCGTGTGGTGTCCAGTGCCAAAGAATTTCAGTTTGTAAACCTTACTATGTTGCAAATTGACAATAAAGTTATCTATCTATCTATATATTTGCCGGCAGACCAAGAACACAATCCGTGACACATCCCTCTCTTTCGTTTAAAACGAAAATCCTTCCCAAAGGAAAATCTAAGGAGATTTTTATGCATAACTTCCTGTCCCTGGACCCGTGCCGTCTCTCACCTAGGTGGCTTCTCTTCTGTTAGTCGTCGTCTGTTTGTTTGCTGATTGTCCTTTCCAATGGTTTAAAGACCATAGTCGTTAGAGGGAACAGTCCGTAGTTCAGCATAGTTTCCAAGTCTCCTTTCTTAAAAATAGGTATGACAGTTACCCTCTTCTGGTCCCTTAGCACTATAACCCTCTTCTTTTGCAGGCGGCCTGTCCAGTGAATCTGTGCACTTTTTAAAGTCCATTGCAAGATTACGCCTATATGAATCATGCAAATTATCATAGACCTTCATTAACATCTACAGGAGATATACGAGGGAGGGCAGGAGTGATGTCTGCAGACCACAGGGGAGGGAAAGGAACAGTCAAGGGAAGGGAGGATATAGAGCGTGACTGAGAAAGGAAGAAATCTGGGTGAGAGGCTAAGGGACGGACGAAAAAATGTTGATCTGACGAAGAAGAAGAACAGGAGGAGGGAAACAGTGACTGAGAGAGAACGAGAGCGACACAGAAGGCTGGAGCATGTTGAAGTACTGACGAAAAAAGACAGAACGGACTCAACAGATCCTTTCGTCCAAGCTAAGCATTCGATCACTGAATGATTTTTTTTTTACATAGGCTGGGTTAACCTAGCCTGGTGAAGGTAATGCTAGGATAGGCTAGGTTAGGTTTAGGTTAGCTGATGAGGTCAGTAAGATTCAAATGAAAAATGCAAATTTCCCACTTCAACATAATACATGAGTCAGAGCACACCATGACCTGACCGGAAGCGATTAGAAGCCGTATGAGGTCATGAGGGCAGGTCATGTGAGAGTGGTAGAGTGAGGGAGAGGTCCTCGTAGAGCGGCCGGAGGTGACGTCACACGATAACCAGCTCCTGCGGTGGTGATGTTATCTTCCACTTGTTATCTGCTACATATGAGCACGACTGATTAGTCAGCCCAGAGGCTGGGGCGTTGAGCAACACCCATCGAGGTGGGTGTAGCTGCCCCTGGGAGCAGACAGTGTGTGGGCCACATACACAGGGAGTCACAGACGTAGCCTTATCTCTTTTAGATTAAAAGCTATCTATCTCCGACATAGATTATTCCCTTAACTATGCAAAATGGAATGAATGGCGAGCAATGCTTCTCATACCATTTTCATACGTATATCTTTCTTTCCTGGTGTCCGCTGTTTCCCGTGTTAGCGAGGTAGCGTTTGGGGCAGATGACTGAGCCTTAGCGTGGGCCACTCCAAACACAAACATTCAGCTCATTTTCAGTTTCAATACTTTATTCCTTGATAGAGTTTGTAACATGTGTTGGTGGCTGTGTGACCATCAGTGATGACAGTTACGTCCACACCAACGGAACAGTGTTAGAACACTGTTGTCAACAGTCAGGACCGAAGCAGGTAACACTGTTGGTAACAGGGTTGAATCTGAATCCAAACAAACGGTACATGGTTTGGTAACGCTGTAGGTAACATTGCTATAAACAGAGGTCTAGTCATCGTATGTAGTCCACACCAATGCTAACTGCCAGTGTTGCCAACATCAACCTCGTCAGCATGAGATAGTTGTACGTTCCCTACGCTGTTTCCCATTGCAATGTCCCCATCATGTTCGTGAATACGTCGCAACATCGCAACATCGATGATGGTAACGCTGTAGTCAAGACACGTTGCCGGCATTGTTTCCACTGGATCCACAACATCGTAACAATTCTCGTAACATTGTCGGTAACTCTGTGGAATAACGATCCCAGCAATGTTACGCTGGTGTGGACCTACCTGTTAAATCTTCCCTTGAAACATAATTCTTGGATAACTACAATAAACATATCAACAGGGTAACATGATGTTTGGGATGAGCATAGGCTGAGGGCGTGTAGTCCCCGGGATATCGATGTAAATGCCAGCATTTGACTGAGCTTTGAGTCAGGGCGTCAGCGAGGCGTCGGGCAGGAACGTGGGCGTGGGTAAACGGCAGGAGCATTCTGCGGGAGATTCATGATGGTGTGAGACCAGCACTCACAGGGCAAGAGTGTGAGCGAGGTATGAGTGAGTGACAGGTGCGAATTCACTAACACGAGAACGAGGACGTGGGGGAAGCACGGGCGTGCGCTAGGAGCGTAGCGCTGGGAACACGGGTGTATTACCGGACCACAGCCAAAGGTCAGGGTGTAGAGCGGATAAGATGTGGGCAGGAGGGTGTAGTTAGCTGGTGTAACTAGTGTGAGGGAGAGAGCCTAGGCCAGGATAAGATAAGGAGGGTGTAGGACTAGGCGTGGATGATTTGTAGGCGTAAGATAAGGCATGGGCGTTGTGTGGATTCACGGCAGTGGATTAGATGTGGATGAGATTAGGACGAGAAAGGGAAGGAGTATAGTGTGGGCGTATGGCCGGAGCATGAGCGTAGCTGTAGTGTTGGTGAAGGACAGGATGCGGGCGTGAATAAGACGTGAAGGGCAAGAGCATGAGAGTGTTAAGTGCTGCGGGAGCACGGTAGGGTTTGGATGTAGGTGGGAATGTAGGAGTGGGCGTAGTATGTTAAATAAGCTCACGAAAGGAGTGTAGGAATAGACGTGGTGTGGGTGTTATGCAAGAGTAATTCGTGTGTGTAATGTGGACACAGGGCAGAAACGTAAGCATGTGGTATGGGCACAGCACAAGGGTGTGTCTGTAGGGCAGGATCGTGCATGTAGAGAAGACCGTGGGTTATGGCGGCAGAAGTGTGTTTGTGTGTCAGCGGGCCTTACCTCTAACTATCCACCAGGCGTCTGCTCCACCCAGCAGGGACTGCAGGTGGGGGAGTGTGTAGGAGGAGGTGGGGGCCTTACTATGGATCATGATGATAGGAGATGGGGAGGTTGTGAGGTGGTATGGGGATGTATGAGGATATTGGGGTAGAGAGATGTGGGTATGTAAAAGCGACAGAACTGAGCAAACGTGAAAAGACAGTTTTAATAACTATCATTGGAAGCAGGAATGAAAGTGATGTTTATGAACTGGAGGGAGTAACAGTGATCAACATATTTAGAGTCATTTTATGTTTCGGAAATGACATGTGCTTCCCTTTATGAAATTAGGACGCTGAACATGAAAATGACCATGAAAGCGCTAGATTGCATATTGCTTCCAAGAAAGTTTCACTAACTTGCGTATTACACGGTATGTTGATGACACAGGGTACAGTCTATGGCTTGCTTCCTTTAAACGCGACGCCTCATAGCCTGACGCCTGCACGCAACTCCTGCAGCATCTCTTGCTACCGTCCAGCAATAGTCCGCTGACATCGCTGGACTCCATCTTTCCTGGCGCCGTTTCTCTTTCGCCGAGATGTCTCGATAGAAACGTTCGCTGTGCTCATCGCTCACTTGCGCCGCAGTTAGCCAGAAAAATGTCCAGTTGAGAGTTCAGAAAGAGTATTTCCTAAGGCATATAGTAGGCCATTTTCAGATAAAATGCACACAGCAGGTTTTCCACAAGTTCCTTGTGGGTGTCAGCCTTGGCATCAGAAATACAAATCCTGAAATAAGTAAGAATGAAAATGAAAGATGGGGTAAGCAATCAGTAACACAAAAACCACAACAATCATGAAAACACGACTATGAAATATGCAGCAGCTTAAACACTTAACAAAAAGTTACATCATAAAAGTCTGACGACTTTATAAAAAGGACAAACAAATCATACGAAAGCCAAGAACAATGTAGTTCTCTGGTTGATCCCGGAGTCTTTTATACTTCTGTACTTCCCACTTCTTGGTATCCTTATCCCCAAACAACCTCTCCACCCCTACCCCCTCCACAAACCTGCCAAAACTCTTCCATTCCCCATCCGCTGTCCTCCAATCAACGCCAACAATGAAGTGCCTCCATCTTTACTTCAGCCACAAATCAAGTCACCGCTGAGGATGCGTTTGAGCTGCTCAAGTCTGAAGGTCGCTCAGTTCATTCTGCGTGATCCCGTGTGCTTCAGCAAACGTCACGTTGGGTACTAATTCAGGATCTGTTGATGTTAATTGTTCACATGTTTCACAAATTTAGTTATCCTGTTCGTCCTCCGATTCCGGGAAAAATGAGTCTGGAGGTTCCAGAACGGGGAGTCCTTCACCATGGGGTACCGGACACATAGCAGAGGGTTATACTCTGATAGCTTAATGTCCACTTTCTCTTCTTGGAATACCTTGCCGACCGGAGGCACCATGAAGAAGTAACAGTCAGCGACATGATCTGTCGGCTCCCTCCAGTCCATGGGTACGGTAAAAGGTACCGATCGCCTTTTGCGATTCATCCAGTTGTGAAGGTTTGTTGCACGAGCATTGCAGTATTCTTGTGGGGCCCAACTCTTGTCCTAGTCCCCAACCTTACAGCTAAAGTAAAAATTGTTGGCTTTCCTGGTGATCGAAATTATGACACGCTTCCGTGATGCAGAAGTCAGCTCCCCACAAACATAAAAGTATCTTTACTGTTCAAGCACTTACGAGGCATCCTTGTTGACGTTCGTTATAAAAAATCACTCAGTGGTCAGTCACATGTGCTTCTTCGCACAACCAGAACAGCACATTTCAGCATAATGGCATAAAACCAGCACATGTCACATCAAGAAGCTGCAGTTACTGTTTTGTACTGCATTTGTAATAAGAAATTGGCTTGCACGCAGATTACAACATTTGAGCCAGCTCCAACTCGATTCCAGGGTAAGGGGTACAAACAACAAATGCTGAACAAGAGCACAACACGAATAGAAAGGTCGAGTACGAAAACAGATTATAGGAAACGAGTACGACACGTGTGCATTGGATGACTCTTCAGAGGGAAATGCTAAGCAGCAAGTAGGGTGACGCAATAATACCAGGTTGCTACTTGCATCATCCACTTCCCGCGCTCAAGGGTGCCAGATTTAGCCCCAAAGCCGAACAATGCTAAAACCAGTGCAAGTCGTACACATTGGATCTCACCCTTTATTATCAAAAGTAGAGCCAGTTAGCAATTCTGCGTCTCATATTCGCGCTCAGCGCCGCAAAATTATCAAAGATCAGCTACTTTCATTTCCGAAACATTTTGCCAATTGATCAGTGTTTTGGGAAGAATGATCATAAATGGAAGCGGAAACTGGTAGGTTTATCATAGATCGGGAGCAGTATTGGGAAGGATGATGACAGCTTGGAAGCAGCAATGAATGGGATGATCATAGACTGGGAGTTGCAATGGGGAGGATGATGATAAATCAGAAACATTAATGGGTAAGCAGATCATGAATCGGGAACAGTAATGGGAAAAATTATCATAAACTGGGAGTAGTAATGGGAAAATGGTCATACTCAGGTGTTGTAGGGATAAACCCTCAGGAATTTGAGGATGATTTAAACTGTGGGGACTCACTGGCTAAAATGTCGTGGGATTTTGTTTCGAAGGCCAGCAGACAATAGCACAGTAGTAAGAGAGACGCAGTAAGACACATTATGAACTCATTCAGGGTAACGTAAAGCAAGACATCACAAACCCATGCAAGAAAATGTTAGGTAAGAAATATCATAAACGCCTTCGAGATAAAGTAAAGCATAAACCCATTCAGAATAACATGAAGTAAAGCACCTCATAAGCCGATTCGAGATTGTTCGAAGTAAGAGATCATAAACCCATTCAAGCTGATCTGTTGGAAGACATATCATGAACTCATTCGAAGCAATTTGAAGCCAAGAGCCTTTGCTAATCTCTTAAATTTCCGGTGCCACACACTCCTACATCTCACTTCACTTATCGAACCTTTTAACCCACCTTTTTCTTGTTCATTGCCACGCCCTGTGAGAGGATCTCTGGCAAATGGCATGCTGAGAGCTGTGCACGCACTCCCTCACGTAATTCAGAGTGAGATGAGCAATATGTCGACTACTAATGAGGCTTCGATCGCTCAGTGAGACGATGCTGAATAGGCCTGCTTCCCCAGCAACCAAAACAGGAATGGAACGCATAAAGGAGAAGAGAAATACACAATATCATTTTACACAAGTTCACAAAGGAACGGATAATAACGAATGGATGTAACTGAAGATTACATAAACTGTCAAAGAAAATGAAGAGACGAGCTGGACAAAACCATGACGCCTTAAAACCTCTAGCAACGTGTAGGTGTGGTCAGCCTCTTCAAATAATCTTTTTTTCTCTCTCTCTTTCTCTCTCTTTCGTCAGACCCTAGGACCAGAAAGTACACAAAATGAGGAAAAAAGAGAGTTCGGCGCCTTTGTTTCATGAAATTGATTAGTTTTGGCCGACAGTCTGTGGTAGTAATTCATTATGAGTCTACACTTAATGATTATTATCTTAATCAAAAGAATGTCATATATATCATCATATGTATCTTTTTTGTAACATATGTTTCTCTAGGTAATATGTTTGTGCAACAGTATTGATCAAAGAACGTTACACAGAGGCTGTACAGACTCTTTGAGAATCGTCTTGATCACCTGCAGATGATTTAGTTGATTAAGATTTCTTTGACTGGTGGTAATAACTTGACATTGACGGCCATAATGACCCTGGTAGTTGATAGGCCTAAACCCCACGTAATCAACCAACCAACCTACACCTGAACTACGTCATCACGTGGCCAGCACCATGATGGAACAAGGTTGGGTAATAGAATACAAGGACTAGGATCATGCAAGCTGAAACCTGGGTTATACAGCACAAACTTCGATTACACAAGAACGTGCTCGAGTTATGCAATGTGTACGTAACTAGATTACGCAGGACAAGCCTGAATTATGTAAGAACAAGCTTGAGTAAACAAAAACAAGCCTGGGTTATACAAATACAATCCCAGATTACAGAATAACAGTATTAGGTTATACGAGAAAAAACTGTTATAAAAGAACAAGCTTATATTGTACACAAACAAGCTTAGCAGATACAATTACAAGCCTGCATATGAACTATACAAGTACAAGCTTTCCTCAGACCAGACCGGAACAGAGGCCTAATGTCCACGCGCGGCCGAGATGGGCAGAGCTGGACAGAAACTTCCTGTGGGGTAGAGTTATCCATCTCCACTACACGCCGCTGCCCTCCTCCCCAGGCACGCTTGCCAAATACACACCCCAGTCCCTTCCATCCTCCCCCCCCCCCGTCACCTCCCCCAGCAAACACAGATGGGGAGAGATATTGACTGGGGAGAGGACGTGAGCCTGGGTGAGGAAAAAGTGTGTGATTTTTTGTATGTGGCGCGGGAAGGTAGAATTATATTATACGGAAAGGGTCGCACTTTCCGTGACATCTCACACATGCCCACCCACCTGACGCAGTCTGTAAAGGTACAGGTGGACTGGTGATCACAGACAGACAGACACAGGTAGGCTGGTGGTCACACAGAGACAGACAAAGATATGATGGTGATTACACACAGACAGACACAGGTGGGCTGGTGGCCACACATGAGGCAGACTCAGGCTCACAGACATCAGACATGCGTAACCATACAAGCTGAACAAACTGGATTACATTGTCCGACTGGAGGCTATCATGGAAACGGACTAAAAAGTTTGAATGAAAAGATTTTCATTGACAGTGAATGCAATTGATGGCACCAGTGAAATTAGATTGTATCTAGCCTCGATGCTGACCCACGTCGATAGGATGACCTAAGAACTTTGCCTTTTGACCTTCATAACTCGGAACCAATTTCCGACAGCTATATGGTCATGCAGTATATACTGCTGGCCCCAAAGAGTGAGAACCACCTCAATCCCTCCCTAAATTTTAGCCTAGATTTGGCTGATTACTTAATCACTTTTGAATTTTTGGACCTAAAACTCCTCCGTGACCAAACTTTGTCAGGATGAACTATTTGTTCTTGAATTAATGGTAAAACAAAAAGATTAAAAAAGTAAAACACGTTGATGATAATAACCTCCTCACAATGGCATGCCCTCACAACTAACTTTACAAAAATGAATTGCGATAAACAAGTGCACTCATAACCACATCTTTTCACCATCACATACCACTACACAAAGAAAGAAATTCTTCAGCCCCACATTGACAAACGCCTCTCTCATCCACACGCACTCATGACTTAATACCATTTCAACCAACTAAAAATCTTGCATCCTCAACCATCCACGTCAGTACATCATGACAATCAGGCAATACCACAACCACACGCCCTGGGAACCACACATCCTAACGACCAGATGATCATTTGCAACAAACACTTTCATAATCAAACACTACTATATTCACACACTGTAACAAATAGATCATTATTTTCAACACAAATCCTCATAATCACATACTTTAACAAACAAACCATCACAGCAACAAACTACTTCATAACCACACACCATCATAATCACACTCCCTAACAGCCAGACCATTATTACAACACACACCGGTGTTCCGAGCCACGTGCCATCATAATTCACACACCCCTCACTCCCACAACCACGGACGTTGAAACACGTACACACCTTAAACCATGTCCCTCATAATCACGTATGGGGAGATGTTCGTACTTCAAGGGCATTAATATCTGTCGACCGTCATTACTCACGGAGTCACACTCTTTTATGCTATGAAAGCCATGAGTGTTGCTTGTGAACACGACGGGATTAACCACAGCTGCGCCACCACAGTTCCCCAGACTGACAAACCTCCACCGTCATCACACTTTTCTAGCCAGAGAAGCATCACCGCCACACTTATCTAAACTTATGAACTTTACTACCACACTTCTCTAAGCTGATAAGCTTCATCTCTTCACTTCTCTAAGCTGAAAAAATACTCCATTTTTTAAGATGACAAACTTCATTATAGCACTTTTTGGACCCGTCGAACTTTACTACCGTGCCTCCCTAAGCTTAGTGGAAAGCTTCACCGCCCCACTTCACTAAGCCGACAAAAACTCCCATAGCAAGACCCCTACGCGACCACAGGCCTTCGAGTCTACGTAGCCTCAGACCTACACCCTAGTAATGAGGCGTCGTATGAGCAAACACCCTCAAAATTATATATCCCCGCGTCCCGTCGCCAACCACACAGACACACACGCCGACCAAAGTATACACCTGCACTGTACCACGCACTCACCTTATGTCCACACACCCCTGTTACATCAACGCACTTAACATACCAGCACACACAAGCTTCGCTCCCACACTTCCCGCACCCACGGAACTACTACATCCTCCTTCTTATCACTCCGCTGACACCTGCCGCTCCACACTATCGACCCAGTTCTACGCTCTTCATATTGCGATGGTTCGGTGACTGTATAACTCGCTTCTTAACCCAAAGGTCCTCGGGTGGAGCCCAGTTCTCGTCTCGCCCTTGCAAAGCCTCCCCAACACAACCAGCTGTATAACATGGCACCTTACGTACATAGTTTGAGGAGAGGATGCGATGTGGTATTTCACATTATCAACCCTGTTGATCGCATTGATCACTGAGAAACCTGAAGATGCTCTGTACATATAGCACGCATCTTTATCATGGAAGTGTCAGCACGTTCGCACTTTGCTCTGCTCCCTATATTCCTGGAACGAAATGCTTGAGTGTGTGTTTAAACAGCAAAGAGAGGAATTTGACGAGCATTGTTCCGTCTCTGCTCCCTATGTCCCTGAAACGAAATGCTTGAGTGCGTGTGTTTAAACCGCAAAGAGAGGAATTTGACGAGCATTATTCCGTTCTTGTGCAACAAATGGTAAAACTATTTTCCCACGTAACATGAATGTGTCTATTTACAATCCTGAGATACATTAATGTATTCCCGCCTTTGTAAGATAATATCTCAGCCGGACCACATCATAAGCGCCAGACATAAAAGTTCCGTATGTCTGTCACTTGTGAGGAAAGTATGCATCCCAGGTTTATTGGGTGTGTGTGTGTGTGTGTGTGTGCTGGGGTGCGTGGGAACGACGTGGACCTGTTCCTGGTGTCATACATCTACACTGGCTCGATTGGTGACTTGTGCTCTCTCTCTCTCTCTCTCTCTCTCTCTCTCTCTCTCTTTCCCTCTGCTACAGGGGAAAAATCCTTTCGTAGGTCCTCATATAAGGCACGTTGGTAGATAGATACTCTTCGAGTGCCACTGATATCTAAGTAACAAAAAGAGGTCGTCATCTATCAGATTCTAAACGCATGGTCATCCAACACAAGCAAATTCGTATTCCAAACGTAATTCTCGAGAGGAAAGAGATCAGACCCCATCCATGACACGGTGAGGTGCCCGCGCTACCCAATCCAGTCATATCATAACTCGCTCAGTAACCACGAAGAACGTCTTCTTAATTACCGTATGAGTTTTCTTATACCATTGAACAAATATATTTTACTATGAACGATAAACTCTTGAACTGACTGGTGCGTCTGTAAATGCTTTCATCATGGCACAGGTATTTCTTTGTTGTACTGAATACGATCATGTTGTCAAATTGTAGGAGTGTCGTCTTGCCAAACTGTATTAAACGTAGCATTTTCTTATCAAAATGTATTACTTGTAGTATCTTGTTGTCAAAATATATTACTTGTAGCCTCTTGCTGTAGAAATGTAATACCAGTAGCGGCTTGTTGTCAAAATGTAATACGTATAGTATCTTGCTGTCAAAATGTAATACTTGTAACATCTAGCTGTCAACATGTAATACTTTTAGCATTTTACTCTGAAAATCTAATGCTTGCAGCATCTTGCTGTTTAAATATAATACTTGTATCGTCTTACTGTCCAAATGTAATACCTGTAACATCTTGCTGTCAAAATGTAATGCTTGTAGCTTCTTGCTGTCCAAATGTAATACCTGCATAGTCTTGCTGTCAAAATGATATACTCGTAGCATCTTCTCAAAATGAAATACCTGTAGAATCTTCTTGTCCGAGTGTAATACTTGTAGTGTCTTGCTGTCAAAATGTAATACTTGTAACATTTGTTGTCCAAATGTGATACTTGTAACATCTTGTTGTCTAAATGTGATACTTGTAACATCTTGTCCAAATGTAATACTTGTAACATCTTGCTGTTCAAATGTAATACTTACAGCATCTTGTTGTCAAAATGTAACACTTGTAAAATCTTGTTGTTCAAATGTAATACTTGTAGAAACTTGTTGTCATACGATAATGCTTGCAGGGTCTTGTTGTCACAAAGTGCTACTCACAGCATCTTGTAGCCAAAATCCTTCACCTCTCCTTCTGGCACGGTCTTCAGCGGCCCTCACGCCTCCCTCCATCTCCCATAACTCACCCGCTGCATAAAAGGAGACCTAAACCTGTTGCCTCCGAAGCGACCGCACCGGAAATAACACACGAGTCCCCAGGCTCTGACGGCCTTCCCTCCCACGGTGGTCCCGGGGGCTTATCTCCGTGTTTTATCTCCCTCCGGCAGCACCAATTATCTCATTATCGTACGCCTACGCTAAGCTATTGGGGTTTTGGGGGGAAGGGGGGGGGCGGCGCCGCCCCGGACCTTCGTACCTTGATCCGGGCAATTAATGCACAGCCACGGAGAGGGACACAGACAGAGCCAGCGTTAGTGGCTACCTTAATCTGACACACTCTAACTTAAGTCTGTCCTCTGTGGTATACGTAACTTGTCTGTCTGCGTTAATTGTTAGTCTGTGTTACTCGTTAGTGTTGCTGTTACTTCTTTGTTTGTCTGTATTACTTCTTTAGTTTGCTTTAGTGTGTGTTGTGTGTGTGTGTGTGTGTGTGTGTGCATCAAGTGTTTCGTGTTGTGTTTCCAGTTGTGATAATTTTTTGCTTAATGTGAACTGCATTTCAGTCTACGTTACTCGTTATTCCACCTGTGTTTTCCTGTCTGCGTTACTTGTGGGCTTGTGTTCCATATAAGTGCATGTTATGTTACTTTTTTAGTTCGTACAAGTATCAGTCTTGTGTTGATTAGGACTCTATCTGTGTTACTTGTTTGGCGGCCCGCGTTACTAGCTATTTTGCCTATGTTACTTTTTTCGTTACTTGTACAACTTACAAAAGGTCATTAGTCGACTTGCATTACTAGTTATCTGTGTTACTTATTAGCTTACATTTTTATCAGTCTCCCTCATTTCTTAGTTTACCTTTGTTACCTGTCACTCTTTGTCACCTGTTATTCCTTATCATTTGTTACACTGTCTGTGTCGCCTTCAGACCACTTCTTTATGTTGTTAGTAAGCCCCTTTTGTTTGTTACTTTGGTCAACAACAAACGTAAACTTTTAAGTAGATCAGAGTTACTTTTTTTCGTAGATGATAACAATTTGTTTATCATAATAATATTTCTTTCCTCTTTTCCTTCATTTATCGCTTGGTGGGCTTGCCTAATGATGTTAACTTTACCCCCGTTAGTCTAACTGTGGTGTTTGTTAGGGTACTTTTGTCACTTTATACACTTAATGCGACATTTTGTTTAGTCTACATACCTACTGTATTAGTGTATTAGTATAATTAAGTAGTTTGCATGTATCACTTGTTAGGCTATCAATGATACTTACCTTTCTACCTATGTCAGTTGTCAGTCTACCTGTGTTACTTATTTAGACGGCCTGTCTTGGATGTTAGTTAAACTATGTTACTTCATTTAACTTGTTACTTGTTAGCCTACGTATGTTCCACGCTAATCTACCTATGCCCCTTTTGAGTCTACCTATGTCCCTTGTTAGTTTACCTATGTCCCTTGTTAGTCTATGTTTCCTCTTAGTCTACCTGTGTCAAACTTCTTTCACTTGTCAACCATCTTAAACCTTTCAGTCTACTTGACTTACTTTCTAGTTTACCTTTTTTTTCTAGTATTCGTCATATTCTAGTAGTCTACCTGTGTTGAGTGTTAGTTAATGTGAATTCACCTGCCCCACGTGTTGATTTCATGTTTGTATACGTTTATTATTAATATCTTTTTTCCTCCTTCAGTGAGCGTGAATCGTCACTCCGCCTGCGTCACACATCACTTCTCTTATCTATTTCTACTCTTGAGTCAAGTGTCAGAGGCAGTTACGAACTGTCCTGTGTTCCAGTCTTTTTTTTTTATTGTATTTATCTCCTGAATGTTAATTAGACGGGGACAGTAAACCAGTTTAATGTGTTAGTCTACATGTCTTACCCGAGAGTGTATGTGATACTAGTTTACTTGCGTCCGTTATTTAGACTACCTACGTTCTTTGTCAGTCTACCTGTATCACAGCCGCTTTGGTAAGTGTTAGTAGAACTGGTTTGCTTTGTTCGTAAGGCCTTCAAATTACGTTTCATGGTTTGTTCACAGACCTGTATTGTGTGCAAGTGTAGTTTACAGTTGCAGACTTGTTGATCCAAAGTCAGGTGTTGGTATGTTCATGTTAAGTGGATTTCTCTCACGTGTGAGTCTGCATCTGGCAGTTGCTGCACGGGAGTCACCGCACCTAACCTGTGGTGACCTGGTCAAAGACCGGGCCATCATTCCCAAGGGCTCTAGGGTCGTACTGCCGTGCTGGAGGGACCTACCTACGTGTTCAAGGGTCGTACCGTCGTGTTCCAAGGGTTGTACCGTCGTGTTCATGGAGGCAAATTCAGTTTTCAAAACATTACATGAGATTTCCAGGGAACTAAGGTTTTCACCCCATATCTAGCCACATTATCCGCGTTTTATATAATACAAAAGGCATTTTTCTGCTTAAGATTTTATTTTTCCTGCGTGAGAATCTCAGTCAAAAAACTAATCGTACTGAAAAATTCGCATCGTAAATCAGTCTAGCTTTTCCATTCACTGGACTGCAGACACTTCCAGTCCGGTCATCTTTCAGTCTTTTCCATTCTGTCCATTTCATTTATCCTTTTAATCTCCAGCCTTGAGGTCATTCCCCAGTCCATTCTTTCCAGTCACGTTCCAGTTTTCTCCTCCAGATCACATGCCCCAGTGATTCCAGTCATCCTCGTTTAGTCCATACTTTCCAGTCAACTATTTCCTCTGCGTCCGAGAGGAGGTAGACCGGTGACCGGATTGGGTGATGACTGGAACAAAAGGGCTGGATGACTAAAGTTACTGAACTTGGACAGAGACCAGGATCAGAGTGGTCGGTGGTGTACGAATGTGGAGGGAGTGGTTCATGCTTGAGTATGTAGTGTGGGTGGCACCTGAGTATGAGATGTGTGGGTGGCGCTGGAGTATATGAGGGTGGTGCTTGAGTGTACGAGTGTGTGGATGGCGCTCTAAGGATGAAATCACTTTGGTTAGGGCGAGAGAGGATTGTGGTCTAGGTGGGTGAAGAGTTTGGGTGGGGCTAAAGAATAGTGTGGGCGGGGAGGGTGAGTAGTGTGGGTGAGGTGAGAGTGCGGTGAGGACAGGATGGATGAGACGACATGGATGGGGGGTGGATGTCAAAGGTGGTCAATGTAGGTAAGTGGGCGTCGCGTCATCCATGACGGCAGCGTTCCTGCCTCATCACACACGGAAATGTACAGCGAGGAACACTCACCTGCTCTTGCTATGAAGGGAAATGACAGACGTGTGAGTAAGACCCGTAGTTATGCTGGTAAGTACTTGTGATAAGGTGAGATCACACATCACACATACCGACCTGTTTACGCCAGAACTGATACTATATATATATATATATATATATATATATATATATATATATATATATATATATATATATATATATAC
>JAYMFT010413779.1:0-18070 GCA_038088735.1 Panulirus argus | reverse complement strand
CCACTTCCTCTCTCTCCACCACACCACTCTCCCTGACTCTCACACTCTGCACCCCACCCCAACCAATACACCCTACACCTGCCACTCTATCATCAAACACATTCAACAATCCTTCAAAATACTCACTCCATCACTACCTGTTATCTGTTCCCCCCTTGCCCCCTTCAATAATGTTCCTATTTGTTCTCTTGTCTTATGCATATTATTTACATCCTTCCAAAAATCTCTTTATTCTCTATGAAGTTTAATGATACTCAGTCACCCCAACTCTCATTTTGTGGCTGAAGTGAAGATGGAGATTTCTTCAGTCTTGACGTTGATTGGAGGGTCATGCATGGGGGATGGAAGAGGTTGGGAGGGTTTTGGAACGAGTGGGGAAGTCGGGTTGTCTGAGGAGAAGAATAGTAGGAAATGGGATGTATAGAAAAAGTATAAATGGGAAACTCTCATTTGCCCTCTTTTTAGACCTCTGCACCTACCTTCTGACCTCCTGCCATTTTCTCTTAAACATCTCTCAGTCATTCACACTCCTTACTTGTAAGTATCATCCAACAGAAGAACAGAAAGAAGGGAAAAGAGGGAGGAAGGAGACAGAATGAAAAGATGTAGAGAAGAGAAACAGAAGAGTGAAAAACAAATAAGAGAATAAAGAGGAGAGAGGGGCAAGAGTACCTGCCTACCTATCTACCTATGAATACTAAAGCGAGATTTTGCCAATATACATGTGGGGCTAATTTAATGTTTAGTAACCTGTTTCTCTCTGCTGCCATGCACATTACGTAATAGTCAATCTTGAGATAATTGGGATCCGTTTCTAACAAATTACCTGAAGAGAAGGGGATGGAAGAATACCTACCCAAGTGCATATAAGTACATTTGACCAGATGTTGCCAAAATGGCAGGGCTAGCAGGTGTTCCTCACAGAAGATCTTGCTCGATTATGTTCCTCTCTGTTCCCACTTGCATCCCTTTATTATCAGTTCTAAGTTTATCATAGACTCATTTCAACCAAATGTTGTTTCCTTCTAAATGTTTCTGTAGTTGCTTCATGTATGTTTTACAACAGTATACTATAGTATACTGTTGTATACTGGCTAGGCTTTCATATATTACTGTCCTGTTTATCTTTGGTATGTTCCATAGCGTTCTTCAATGGCACTCTTGGGAAGCTTTCATGTTTAATACAATTTCCTCTCTACCTTCAATATATTGCCATGCATAAATTATTGTATAACCTTTCTAGGTTATATTTTTCCAGTTCTTTCAGCCTTTCACTGTTGCTCATATGTTCATCCCCTTAATTTTGCTTGAGAAATTTTTCTGAATTCTATTTGTTTATTTGTTTGTTTTATTTGTGACTACACAATACAGCAGAATTCAGTTTAATCAGTAATCTTCCATCCTTTGTAGTGAAAGCTCTCAAAATCATGCCACTTATACTATGCTTAGTAGTGACATCTTCTAAATATGTTTTTTGAAATCTAGTTTAACTTACGATAACACCCTAGTCATTTACATCTGCTTCAGTTTCTATCATATTCTCTGCTAGGCCTTTGTATGGTGTTGCCAAAGCATTCATCCTTGTTTCATACATTATTTGCATTTGATCAAATTTATCCATCAAGTTCACTCCTGCCCATTTGGAGATCCTGTCTCTGTCTTTTTGCATCTTCTTTCAATCAGTTTCTGATCCAATCATTTGTCTTACTTTGGTATCATCAATAAAGCAAATTTCTCTGTTTTCCTTTCCTTCCTGTCAGTGTCTGATATCACTACTACCTTAGTGGAGGAGAGCAAAGGACAGGTAAAAGGAGCATTCATGAAATGGCAAAGGTTAAACGTTGTGTGCAACAGCACCTGGTTTGCAGCCCGCTGCTATTCTTGGTCAATGTATATGACTTTCCTGGGAGACTTAACATGTTTACTGATGATGCTAAGGTCATGAGAGAAATAAGAAATGATGATACTTGCATCAGCTTACAATGGAACCTTGACAAACCCCAGAGTTGATCTGACAAAAGGATGATGGGACACAACAAAAGAAGTTCTTTGGGCAATTATAACCCAGCAGGAAATGAACTACAAGAATCTATGTGTGAAAGTGACTAATATGTCATGAGAGCTGCAAAGCAGGAAAACTGTGAAAAAAACAAACATTTGAAAGGCATTCATTTATATGCATAAGGAAATGTTTAGTATGCCTTTGGACCCAAAAAGAATTATGCCTCTAAAGTCTCATCAATCCAACTTCAGAACTTCCGAAGCACAAAGATCTGATTGAGAGTGTGCAGAGAAGAGAAACAAAAGATGATGTCTGAATTAAGAGATGCTGAAGACCACAAATCCTTACAATGTTAGCAGAGACAAGAGAGAGGGGTTCCTAATTACAGCCTTTAAGTTTCCAAATTATTTGGCTGACAGTGACAGGGAACAGTTCTTCATGAGATAAAGTAACAGAGTAAACAGATGCCACAAGAAGAAGCTGGTTAAGGATGTAAAGAAGTATGATTTTAGTGTTGGGGTATTTGACAAAGAAACAGAGTGCCAGCAGTCTACAAACATTTTAATGGCTACTTGATGGTACAAAAAGTTCAAGAGTTGAGCTCCACAGATGTAAAACTCTTTCCCCATACTGTACAAACAATACACATATGTATACCAGTACAGACCCAGGGAGTAGAAGTCTATGTGAAATTTACAATAAAGGAATCAGAACATGATAACTACTGGATACAAATGGAGGAGAAAGGATAAAAATGGAGGGACATAATTCACTAACGAATGTCAAAAAGCAAAAGAGTTTAGTGAAGAACTGCACTGCAGATGCAGATGACACAATAACCATCCAAAATATAAAAGAAACAAGTATGGCAAAATAAGAAAGGAGGGGCATAGCAACACTGAAATGAATACTGTAGACAGAGTAGAACACAATAAAAACTTCCATAAGTTCACTAGGAGGAAGTTATTAGTTAAAGAGCAGCTAATCAAGCTATAGGATTAAGAAAAAACTAAGGATGATGAAATATGTGAGGAGTTTAATGATAAGTTCAAAAGTGTTTTGAAAGTAAAGGACACTATTAACATAACATTAGTAAGACGGAAGGGGAAAGAAGTCTTGGGACGTATACAAAATGACATAAACCTATTAAAAGAACTTGACCCATATAAGGTTCATGGTCCAAATGAAGGCCCCCTACTTGATATGAAGAAATATGAGAAGATTCTAGTCAGTTCTAAAGCTGTGGAAGAGAACTAATGTTGTACTTATGTTTAAGATATGTAATTTGGAAATTGTGCAATTCCAGTATCCAAAACAAAATAATAGCAAAAATACACAGGAAGCAAACAGATAACTTGCAAAGGAGAAAATACCTATAAAGGAGACAAATTGTATTCAAGAAAGATCATGCACCACACACCTCATAAACTTATGTAAAAGGATGAGCTCCATCTGCAGCTAAGGCTAAATGAGAAGCTATACTTACATTCAGCAATAGTGGGTAAACTCAATCACTGAACAAAAGATTTCCTTAGTAGAAGAGGGCATATGATACATGTATGAGAGGCATTCTTGAAATAGGCCTTGGTCAACAGAAGTGCAAGAAAGCTCAGCCTTGGGCTCACTCCTATTCTTGATACATGTAATGACTTATCTGATGAACTAGATTCTTACCTAAACATGTTTACAGATGACAAAAAGACAAGGAGAGTCATGAACAATGATGATTATATCAGATTACAAGGGAACCTAGGCAAACTCTATGAATGATCTGATAAAGTCAATGAAATTTATTCACGATAAATGAAAAGTAATGAGAATGGGACATAGTAAAAGAAGGCCTTGCCATGATTTTTACCCAATAGGGAATAAGGTACTGGAATCTGTTTGTGAAAGAAGCTTATGAGTCAACATTGTGCCAAACCTGTCATTAGAGCTTTACATTGAAAGAGGCAAACTATCTGCTGGCAAATACTAGAACTGCACTAAAGTACATGGATAAGGAAACATTTGGTAAGTTATTCATAACACACATTAGACCAAAACATGCTTACAGCTCTCAAGTCTAGTAAACTTAATTGTAGAAGCACAAAAGTCTGACTGAAAAGTTCAAGAGAAGAGCAGCTAAGATGGTACCTGTACTACAACAAAAGCTGAGTTACAATGATAGGTTATGGGCTACTAAGTTGTCCACCATGAACAAGAGAAGAGAGAGGGGTGCTTCAAGCTTCTAAAGCAATTGGAAAATGAAAGGGAAGATATCTATATGAGAAACACTACCAGAGTAAACAGATGCCACAAAAAGAAGCTACTTAGAAAGGATGTCAAGAAGTATTGTTTTCATGTAAGGATGATGCATGGATGGAACAAAGTAAACTGGGAAACAAGTGAATGGTCAGCAATTTACAAAGGTGTAAGAGGTATTTTGATAGTACAAAAAGTTCATGAGTTTAGAGTTCTCTCCCTATAGTGTAACAGTAATGTATTATACAATGCTAGGGCCCCTTTGTGAAAGGGATCCTGGGGCTATAACCCCAAGAAAACCCATCCGAGGGCTCATGCAGCTCAAGGCTGCACTACACTCAGTAACAAGGACAGGATGAACTCATTTGAAGCAAGAAGTTTTTTGATGCAAATACTTTCCGGCAAAAGGTGAATCTTCAATCAAGGTGTAACCTCAAGCAGACTGAGTCTAGCAAAAATGCCCATACTGCAAAAATATCTAATTACAAATAGGTAATTAAACATACAATAGCAAGTAAAATCCCAGCTGGATGATGTCAACAGTAAACATTTGTTCATGATAAGGAGAAAGAATAACCTGAGGCCATGACAAGAAGCTTTTAGGAAGGACATGAAGAACTACTGTTTTAAAAAGGGTGGTGGAGAGAAAGAATAGACTAAGCAATGAAATGTGAATGCCAGCAGTATACAAATGTTTAAAAAGCTACTTAATGGTAGAGAGAGATCAAGAGATGGGGTCCAAAGAGAGAGCAGTATAGTAAATACCTTTAATTATATCGACATACACTATATCCCCATCATTAACAAGATGGGATGGGGATGAGGCTATGGAAAGCACTGAAGCTCATAGACAAAGCAAAAGATGGCTACTGAAGGATTCTGAATCCTGATGAAATCTCTCCATAGATACTCTTGGAGTTTGCAGAAACATCTGAGAGATCAATGGAAATTTTCAAAACATTGATGTAAGAGGGATAAGTGTCAAGAGAATGGAGGACAGCAAATGTCATACCTGTTATTAAGAAACTGTACTGGAAAAAAGCACTTAACTTAAAAAATACCATCTCTGACAAGTGTGGATTGTTAAATGCTGCAAAAGATAAAAAGAGGGCACATGACTGACTGATTGCAAAAAATTACCAAAATGAGTCTCATGTATGGTAAATCTTCCACATTTCATGATAAATATGGGAGGGTAAACTATGCATTCTTGGCATTTCAGAGGGCTTTTGACTCAGTCCAACAGAGGTGTGAAAAAAAAGTCTCAGGCAGAAATAAAGTGTGGCACACTTTCAATACACTGTAAATTATTTGTTAGGCAGATAACAAAGGAAACATATCAGAGGTAACTTTCTACACGTGTTTGGATGAGTAGCATACCACAAAGTTCAGTGTTGAGGTTATTTATTCAAAATCTATGTAACTGAAGAGTGTCCAGAACTATAATAATTTGAAAATTATTTACAATCCCATTCAGCTAAGCTTCAAAGTGGGTAGTGGCATGCTTCATGAGGTTCAAATTGACCAAATGCAAGATGATGAAACAAATGCAAGCCTGACCTTGAATACAATTTTCCAGGAGAAAAATCCAGGAATCTGTGTATTAAGGTTTTATGGGAGCTAACACCGTACCCAGCTTACCACAGGAATACCACAACAAGAGGCAAATTAAATCTTAGTTAACTCATTTGCTGCAGCTGTTGTGTATGCATCACATTAATTATTTTTCTGTTTACTGTAGCTGGTGTGCACATGGACAAAATTCTTCAATCACCCACTTCTGCCTTGAAGCAAAATAACTGCTATTAATGCCTGTGGTGGCATTCCATGCATTACTACCAGATTCTAATCCCTAAATTTTTCCACACATTGATCAGTCTACAGTAAAAATATAAAGGAGGCCTATTTGAGATCTGTGCCCCCTTGTTATATAATTGCTGGCGAAGCTATGAAACTTAAAACATCATAGATATTACGAATGAATCTGTCTATCTACATCTCTGATGCCTGTTCCCTCCAGGAACTCCCATCAAGGGCATGGCCACAGCAACAGAATCTCCACTTATCCCTGTCCTTACATGCCTCCCTCGCGTATGCCATTCCACGCATTCTTCCACAATTTCTCTTCCTCAAGTACTTTTCCACTCTATTTCCTCATGCCACAGGTGGTCTTCCTTACACACCAACTCCTTTGATTGTACTCCCTGTAAACTCTCTGTTGTGCATTCTTTCCACATGCCCAAACTTCCTTTAAGTATTACGTTTCAACCAATCTACCACTCCATAATTCATTCCCTTTGCATTCCTTGCCATACAACATCTCTCATACACCTCCTCATTTCTTTCTGCATTCCATCTAGTCATACCACATGCTCCTCTCATGTAGCTCATTTCCACAGCCTGTATTCTTGACCTCTGTAACTCATTCCATATCTATGTTTTGGCTGCATAGATCAGGGTTGGGAGGACCATGGTGTCCCTTAGAACTTTCTTCACTTACACCTCTAGCCTTCATTATTCTGTTAAGGGACCAAATGACTTTTTTTTTTTACCCTATATTGTTCTCTCCCATATTTTTTCTTCCATATCACCAAACTAACCCAAGATAGCTCCTAAATACTTAGCTTCTCTCACCTCTTCCTGTCTTTCTCCTCCATATCTGAAACATGGTTTAGTTTACTATCTTTTTTCACTGTATAGGATTTTGTAAAACCTATACTTTCACAGTTTCCTTTCAGAAGTCATTTTACTTTTACTTGAATTTAATTTCAACTGCCTGTGCTTACACAACATAAAATATGCTTACAACCTTCTGCAACTCCTCTTTATTTCAGCAAACAGCAGAGTATCATCTGCAAACTGGCTTGCCACTAAGCCACTAAACCACAATGCTACACTCCATCTCTGCAACCCCTTTCCCAAGTTTTGCTTTTATCTCTTATCACTCCATCCATACATATGTTAAAAAGCCACAGTGACATTACACAGCCCTGCCTCACACCAACACCACATGTATAACAATGTTATATGTGCATTTTCTGTTCTATACAAAGCTTTCACACCATCCAACAACTGTCCCCCTGCCCCATATATCCTTAGCACATCTCATAAAGCATTCCATTTGACTCTGTCATATGCTTTCTTCAGATCCATATGAGGTGCTAACTTCTTACCTCTTGCTACGTACTTTTCCACAGTCATTTTTCACTACAAAAATCTGATCCTCACATCCCTATCTTTCCTAAAACCAACTTGCTGCTCACTTATTCTGCTTTCAGTCACCTCAGTCTCTATCAATCAACAGTTTTCATGGTATAACTTACCAGACTTGTTCCCCTATAACTGCTACATACATCTGTAGCACCTTTTCCTTTGAATAAAGGAGCAATAATAGCTTTCACCCAATCTTCAGGCATAATCTTCTGTTTCCATGCTAAAGTTCATGTCATATGCATCCACTTTATCACACCTTTCCTCCATACTTCAGCATTTCAGCCACAAACCCATCCACTCCATGTGCCTTTCCTACCTTCAACCTTATTACAGCCCTTTTCACCTCCCTTCTTGCTATAGGCCCTTGCACTTGTATCCTCTTCCTTCCATTACCAATAGTACTCATATCTTTTTGTGACAAATACTTTTCCAAAAATACCACACATCTCACTAAATATGCCTGACTGTACTCCTGGTACAGCTCATATGCACAGCAGTAGAGCAGCATATAACTTAAAAGGTGTGTAGGGCATGTAAGCAAAATTTCACCAAATTGAGTTGTATATCATTTAATATAGAAAATTATGTTCAGGTTAATCTAATAAGTTTATGAAGATATTTTTAAAAATATATGAGAATCGCCCACACATGAAGTGTACATAGAATATCAGGACCGCTGCAATGAAAGGGTTAATAATGAAATTGAACTAAGTACATGAACTAGAAATATTCTGTAAAATATTTACAGAATATTTTACACATAAATCATGTATAAAACCAATTTGGTTACCCAACAAAAGGAAACATGTAAGGCTGAACGATAAAACAGGTCTAGCAGAGGGCAACAACAATCTGAATTAAATGAGCAGAGTCACTAGGAGAGGATAGTTGCCATGAATTTGATCACACTGGAAGAGAGAAAGAAGGTGGGAAGACATGATTACTTCAAAAGTTTTAAATCAACCTGACAATATTGAGAGTGAATACTTCTCTGAAACTTCCAAAGAAAGGTTATCAAGAGATTGTAACCAGAAATAGAGAAAAAAATGTAAAAAGTACTTCAGAGGTAATAATTTGTGGATGAATGGAATAAAAAAAAGCAATAAAAAGTAACAAAAAATGTGATTAAGAAAGCTTGAGATATGACTACAAAGTTGTAGTATTCCTTACAAAGAGGTCAATCCCTTCATTTTCTCTCTACTTACCTGTCTTGGTAATATACATCCCTGCCACAGATCTACTCAATACTTTAGGTAAATAACATAATTTTGCTATTTCCTTAAACTAATTTCATGGCAAAGGTTTGTCATATAACATAGCCCTTCATGGTAACATCTCAATACCACTGATGATCCTTGGCTTATCACACCTATTACCACTCTCTAATACACCTAACTTCCTACAAGTGGCAGGTAATGCAATTATCATTTAACCTCTTCCACATCTTTTTTATAAACAGCATAACATGGCTTCTATTTAGTCACTTTGTGTATTACTAGATTATTCTTCCATTTTCTGATGTACAGCACATGAAAATATCTCTGTATCATCTAGTTCCTTGACTTGAGGGAACTGGAGATTCTACATGAAACAGTGATTGGTGCTTCACCTTATTTATGGTATCCTCACACTGACCAATATTCCTAAAAAAAAAAAAATATTTTTTCATGTGCCATCTGGTTTGAAAAAGAAAGAAATATTTTCTCTTTCCCTTGGATTTCTGAATTCTACCCTTAATTCTCACCTCAGAATGCATACTCTGTTTTTGCTATTTGCCAAAATAAAACCCATCTGTGTAAAAAATTCAGGGAAAAATAATTATGAGGGATTTTTAATCTTAAAAGTATTTTCAAAATCTTGAGAAGATCTCATGATAAGAACAAAGTAAATGCGTGCAAAGCAAGGGCCATGGGGTTTTAAATGCATTCTAATGGAAATTTATCAGTGTAATTATAATCCAAAATTTTACTTCAGAGAAGAGAATAAATTTACAGAAAAAGGGATTATAAATGAAGATAATAATGAAATATTTACCAGACATAAGGTAGCTATCTGACTTCCCAACACCAAATTCATCTAATGGGAAGCAAACTTAGTTACTGCTTGTATCTTAACAGTTATAGGTAACAATCATATGCTACTGATAATTTATTTCAATGCATGCATATTCATTGCAAACTCCTATTACAATATCCTTTACCAAAATAATCCATAAATCTGAAGTAATTTTGGTAGAAATGATGTAAATATCTGTAGGTAAAAGTTAATCATTACAGGTATTTATGACTTTCATATAAAACAGAACTATGGGCAAGTACAAACGTTAGTTATGATCCAGAAGACGACATGCTGGCAAGCTAGGTCATGCAGATCAAACACCAAGATGGTGTTTCTACTCATCGACACAAGTGGTCATGCATAACTATAATGCTAAAGCACTTACACTGTCCTTACTTCTCTGTTGGCTGCAGGTGCAAATGTGTTAGAAAATCATGATTAAAAGTGATATTACACACATGACATACACCTACTTAATAAAAAGAATTAGAACACTTAGTTGGTGAGGCAGTCACAGAATTCAGTGTTAATATAAAAAGATATGGATTTTTTGAAACTGATGAAAATTTTGATGGTTGGTTAAGCTGATAATGCATTTTATAAAAGGACACGCAGTTATATTGAGTAAACTTGAAATTATCCTAAAGATTTACATCACATATGTTGAGTTTTGGTATAAAATGTAGGCCACTTGTGTTGGATAATGCAAATTCACGCTCAATTTTTCACATCAGTCCTAAGGCTTTAAAGAGAAGCTGAAAAATCATTTCACATTTTGTGCTTGACATATACGAAAGGAGTAGGACCTCCTCTTGTTAGAAAACCCCTAACTTAGATATTCAAATTCATGCCGTAACGATAAAACAAAATATCAAAACAAGGAGGCACTCCTTTGATTTGAAATACTGAATCACCATCCTGGTACTGAAAGTAGCCATGAACACACATAGGATGGGAACTGCAAGCATAAGCACATGGATCTGAGTTCTTTAGAAGCTCTTTAGATATGTATATCAAGGACAATTAAAAGCATTTTTGCATGGCATCTATCACTAAAACTATAAAATTTGAGGCTTTAATTTATTTAATAAACAAGTGAGCTATTTTTGAAGTGAGGTGGATGGTTAAAAAATCAGCCAGATACTTTGATCATATAACTCCAAATAATTTAAGAGAAAGGGGAGCAGTATTAAATAAAAAGAGTGATCTAGAATAAATAATTGGGAATAAATACAGTTCTGAATAAGTGAAAAAACGTTTCCTCTACTCACTGTAGAGCACCATGGACAGTGAGGCACTTGTTGATAACTAGGATCAAGAGGCCTATTTCCCCACTACCCAGGGTAGCAATTTCTAAGCACACACCGAATGTAATCTTTGGAGAGGCCAGTTTTCAACAATAGTGCTTTACATCCTGTCCCTCTTAATTAGAATGGTCTACTAAGGGCAGTGAATACTTAGCTAGCCTGAAGCACCTGATGACAAGTGACATACCTAATGAAAATCATAATGATCAATTATACTTCTGTCTAAGGAAAGTATTGAATCACCTGTCATTAAATAAATAATTTATATATTGTTATTATTTTACAACCCCAAGGACCCCTTCCCCAGAAGTTTCTGCAATCTCAAGATTGTGCTACAATTAGCAGCATTGGAGATGGGGTCCTTTGGAGAGAGAAGTTCTTTGATAAGACTGCTCTCTAATGATACAATATTGCCCAAGGTGACTTTTCCATCATGTTATAACCACAAACAAGTGAATTCCAATAATGCCAGTCATTTAAAACCAACTGTTCAGCATACATTCAAAATTCTGATAAGTCAGTATTCTTTCTTACTGTAAAAATGAACAATGACAGGATTCAATCCAGAATAAGTAATGTGGGTTTGAACAAATGATCTCTAACTGGGAAAAAAAACCTGGTCAGACAAAAGTAATGTAGTAAGTGTTAGCTCTGCATTCTTGTAACTATATCATAAAAGTGCAAGTGTCAAACATGGTTAATCATTTGTGATATTTAACGGTCAGAATGTGAAGAAGCAGTGAAGCCTTGGAAATCAGTGATTTCTTGTTTAAGCAGAAAGCTTTAAATGCAGCATATGTGAGACAAGAGCAGGTGAGCATGGTTCCTGTGTTTTCATGATAAACAATTATGCATTTTATTCTGTTTATAAACCTTATGATAAAATCTTATAATTTTCCTTTAAAAGCACAAGAACCAAAAGCAGGTGAAAAATCTCTATGCATGTGCAGTGTTCCAAATATTCCATTTAACAAAAACTTTTCACTTGAAGGTCTGCAATATTAACTGTGTAAGTTGTAAGCACCTAATCATTTTACAGACCAAATTCTGATACATTAGTACAGACTTCATTTTTGTCCACATTAACAGTCAAGACACGCTACATTCCACTATGCCTTATTTATGGATACTGTATGGTTGAGTTTCAGGTGTGAGTATTTCAAACTCTGATGGAAACTCACAACTTGTCAATGTTCAGTAGTGCAAAATGTATAGAATCTTCAACCAAGCACAGCCTCCTTTTCCTATGGTTCTCAACGCAAGTTGTTTATTGTTGGTTAGTTCAGTTTGAAAGCACTTCTTATGTAAAAGACTAAGGGTGCAGGCTGAATATCACAAACTTTTTAATAATCTTATTTCTATATCTCACCTCTGCCTGAAGTTCTGCCACTTTATCCTGAAGTCTGGGAACCTGGTCACTGTCACTGCCTCCTACCCGTGATACTTCACCTTCTGTCACTAGCTCCTGGTTCTAAATGAATCAAAATTATGGTAATAAAACTTAATTTTTCTTTTACTATATACAAGCTTATATTTCCCTAAATCAACTAATACTGAACCTTACTTACATTAATATATGAGAGATATGATCACATAAATTCCATGTATCATCACTCATTTACCAATATTGTTCCTAGTGTTTCGAATACAACTTAAATATGCACAATATTTAAAGACTGAAAAACTACGTACATATATATCTTTCTTTCTTTCACACATATTCGCTATTTCCCATATGAAAAAGGTAGAATCCAAAATGGATGGCAGAGTCTAACATATTATATGGGGATAGGGGAAAAAGAATACTACCCACACACACACACACACACAAGGGAATAAGGGAAGAATGGTTTGGAAACGTCTTGGGAGTGTCATCAGGAGTTGCTGAAAGGACAAGAGCTAAGGAAGGAGTAGCAACACTCCTGAAACAGGTTTTGTGGGAGTGTGTGACAGAGTGTAAGAACATAAATTCTAGATTGATGTGGTTAAAACTGAAAGTGGATGTTGAGAGATGGGTGATTATTAGTGCTTATGCACTTGGTCATGAGAAGAAAGATCTTAAGAGGCAAGTGTTTTGGGAGCAGCTGAGTGAGTGTGTCAACAGTTTTGATGTACGAGACCAGGTGTTAGTGATGGGTGATTTAAATGCAAAGGTGAGTAAAGTGGCAGTTGAGGTTATAATTGGTGCACATGGAGTTTTCAGTGTTGTGAAGAGAAAAGGTGAAGAGCTCATGGATTTGTGTGCTGAAAAAAGACTAGTGATTGGTAATACCTGGTTTAAAAAGTGGGATATTCTCAAGTATACATATGTGAGTAGAAGAGATGGTCAACGGGCAATACTGGATTATGTATTAATTGATAGGCATGTAAAAGAGAGACTTTTGGATGTTGATGTCCCGTGAGGGGCAGCTAGTGGGATGTCTGATCACTATCTTGTGGAGGCAAAGGTGAAGATTTGTAGAGGTTTTCATAACAAATAATCACTTATTTCATACCGCTTCTCTTACCTTCTTTAAACTTGGTGGTCAGCTGTTCTACGTGAACCTTATTGCCTGGGACTCGATAAATCCCTTCAGAATCAAGGCCTTCTAACTCAATGAAGTATACACATTTTTCCAAAAACAACGGCACCGCTCGTTCAGGACTCTGGACGAAATCTTCCAAGGTAGGCTGAGGTGGACCCTTAGTTGAACTCTTTGTTGAACCTTTTGCAGCTTTCTTTTTTTCCCGTTCCTGTTTAAATCATATGGCATGTTTGGTGTTACTATGAGCCCTGATACTCGAGAGAAGGATATGAGAAACGGTGCAAAATAGTAAAAACACACGTTCCTCAAAGACACTAAATGAAAGGCATCACTTTGATACTAAATAACGGTAACTGACAAATGCAAGGGAGTGACATGGAAGTCCAAGTCATTATAGTATATATTGAAAAAGAATAAATGAGAAAATAAAGTATGGGGTCATGCAAGAGATGGAGGCTTGACAGAATTTCTCAAGCATCAGACACATGATGAAACTGGACAGTGAGTAAGCATGTGCACAGGACATATGTACAAGCATGACTGAATATCCAGCAGGGGATGCAGGACAAAATCTGAGATAAAAGATCAGACTGAGGGTACAAGTCCAGGAAAGGATATGGTGGAAGCCCACTGAAATTTCAAATAGAGGTTTATGGGGAGGGGGGGAAGCAAAGCAAAAGGACAGCCTGAAGGTGTGGAAGAATGCATGTGGTCAAGTATACAAAAAAAGACATGTGGGTGCTTGACTGAAATTCTGGGAAAATTTTTGTAAGACATACAGTACAATTTTAGAAGAAATAGAATGTGTATGGGGGGGGGATGCACATGCTGACTTGCTCAGCTGTAGGTTAAGGAGGTACATTATGGTAGGTTGGAATGAGCGAGTAAGTGAGGCAAAGCAGCAAAAGCATTGCTAGCTTTTCTGACGTTCGAACATATAATACAAAAAGGGAAATGGCACTGTACAGTAAGGAAGTCAAGCTTGTTAACAGAAAAGAATGTTCAGAGAATCCAAGATTAACATACTCAATACATTACCTTCTCCTTCTCAGCAGCCTTTTTCATCTTTTCTTCATCTTTGGCTCTCTTTCGCTCTTCTTCTCGTTGCCGAGCCTCTTCCCGGGAACGTATTTTCTCTTGCTGAAGAATGGAAGGCAATTTGGAATACTGTATTAATACTTTTCCTAAAAGAACATCCTGATCTCTACTAATCTATACCAACTCCACTCTAAATACAAGTCTAACACAAGGAAGAACGGAATGCAATTTGGAATACTGTATTAATAATCCTCCTAAAAGAACATCCTGATCTCTACTAATTTATACCACCTCCACTTTAAATATAAGTCTAACACAAGGAATTATGAAGTTGCATTGCTGCAATGTTTTTAGTTGTACATCAATATAATTATGCGTAATCAAAGGCCACTTTATCAAACTAATTCCATACAACAAATGATTTCCAGTAAAATATGCTAGCAATTATTCTTTTTAGAAGGAGTAGAGGATGTGTGAATCAGGTGTTTGTTTTGAAGAGTGCATGCAAGAAATACATAGAAAAACAGATGGATTTGTATGTAGCATTTATGGATCTGGAGAAGGCACAGAGCAGTCTTAAGAATATATGGTGTGGGAGGTGAGCTGCTAGAAGCAGTGAAAAGTATTTATCAAGGGTGTAAGGCATGTGTATGAGTAGGAAAAGAGGAGAGTGGTTGGTTCCCAGTAAAGGTCGGTCTGCGGCAGGGGTGTGTGATGTCCCCAAGGTTGTTTAATTTGTTTATGGATGGGCAGGTTAGGGAGGTAAATGCAAGTGTTTTGGAGAGAGGGGCGAGTTTGCAATCTGTTGGAGATGAGAAGGCCTGGGAAGTGAGTCAACTGTTGTTCGCTGATGATACAGCACTGATAGATGATTCGATTGAGAAACTGCAGAAGCTGGTGACCGAGTTTGGAAAAGTGTGTGAACTGAGAAAGTTGAGGGCAAATGTGAATAAGAGCAAGGTTATTAGGTTCAGCAGGGTTGAGGGACAAGTTAGTGAGGATGTGAGCTTGAATGAAGAAAAATTGGAGGAAGTGAAGTGTTTTAGATATCTCGGAGTAGACTTGGCAGTGATTGGATCCACGGAAGAAGTGAGTCATGGGGTGGGGGAGGGGGTGAAGGTTCTGGAAGAGATGAAGAATGTGTGGAAAGAGAGAACATTATCTCGGAGAGCAAAAATGGATACATTTGAAGGAATATTAGTTCCAACAAAAGTATAAGGATGCAAGGTATGGGCTATCAACAGAGTTGCATGGAGAAGGGTGGATGTGTTGGAAATGAAATGTTTAAGGACAACATGTGGTGTGAGATGGTTTGATCGAGTAAGTAATGTAATGGTATTAGTAGGTAAGCACGAGTTGTAACTCTTTTAACGCATCTTACCACATATGATGGAACTTTTTTTTCAGCACTCTCTCCAAAAGCTCTGGCATTTTCCCTGCTTTTCAGCATATCATAAATGTCTTAACTTCTATTTTACAAGACTTGTTGAAACTAATTACAAAATAAAGTATACTAAGCCATCTTTTACACTTAAACTCCCCATTCTCAAAATGAAAGCATGTTATCATTTCTTATTTATGCACCCTTCCCATTCCAGTTCACCACTGCTATTTTCTGTCAATTCTATCATTATTTGATGGTTAGCTTCATAATAACTGATGAGCAGGTCCTCTTCAAAAAGTTGAGCTTTCATCAGACTAATATAACTGGTGATAGAAAGAAAATAATGTGCAATAAAAGCTAAATCCTGACATGACCAACATCCTCCTGTCAAACCACTGCCAAAACCAACTATAACTAAGTACCTTGCGTCGAGCTGTCTTATCAGTGTCTTTGCGAGCTGGCGCCCCAGGTGGGAGGATTGGCGACTGCTGATCACGGGGGGATGACACTTCAAGGCTGGAGTCGTCCTCAGGAATCACCCTATACATGTGATCTCCCTCAACCTTGCCAGGAGCAACTGTGGGGATGGGGGAATAAGCTGGAGTCTTAACTGCTGTTCGCAAAGCCTAACAAATGATCCATTATGGACAGACTTGACAGATTACCTCTAGCAGTATCAGATGGTCTGTCAAATCTAGCCAACCAGAAACATTACACATTGCATTCCTCGCAAATTATGCCTGCAAGAAATTTCTTTATGGGGTTCTAACAATTCTGAGGAACACACTGAAGTTTTAAGTGGTAAGCCAAACAAGGTTCAGCTTATGATACCATAAAAACATGCACAGTAATCTAAGGTGCAATTCTTTTTCTAATGACATGGATTATTCAATATATCTGGCATGAAAATAAATATGGTATTAATATTGAAAATACACATGTTATCAATATCATTATACAACTCCAGAACCCCATTTATGGGGCTCCTACAGTCTCAAACCTGAACTCCACAAAGGGGCAAGTATATCATGGACTTCTTTGGAGCAAGTAGTTCCTCGGCAAGATTTGTAATCCTTTTCATCTACAATGCTGATAATGATACAACCTTGCTGAAGGTCACTTCTCCCTTGCAGTGTAACTATCTGCTGGCAGAGTCTGGTAACACCTACCTATCTGTACATCTACCTTTCCTCATACATGTTTGCCACTTCCAGCAAGATGATGCCATGAATCTACAATAACAGTTATATAATTCTTATCACTATAACTATCACTTATTAATTCCATCATTATTATTATTTTCATCATTACAATTTTCATCATCATTATCATTATAATCATTATTATAACCCAATGACCCCTAGTTACTTAAGTTTCAAGACTGGCAACAATCAGCGGCAGAAAATGGATGACACCATTGAAGCGAGACATTTTTCAGCAAGACTGTACTATGATGATATATCCTTGCCAAGTTTCTCACACATTAATCAAGACTGAATCATTATCCTTTGTGTATTAATATATTCTAGTGTTCTCACTGTTTAGACTTAGTATAAATGTTTATATACATCATCTTTCAAGGATTCTGTTCTTTAATGGTTCTTAGCTGGTATGTGGTTACTGCGTCTTATCAAAGAACTTCTCACATCAAAGGAGTTCATCATTCTCCTGCAACTGGAAGTAACACAGTCTTGGGCTTCACGAGGTTGAATCCTATGAGGATCTGGGTAGCACTGAGGTCCTTTCTTTTAAAGGAGTTCGGGGCAATTAGAAATAATGTAAATAGAGAATATATGAATAAACAAATAAATAAACAAATGGGGAAGAAAAAATACTGCCCATATATCCTGCATGTTTTAGAAGGCGACTAAAAGGGGTGGAGCAGGGGGATGGAAATCTTCCCCTTTTTTCTGCATTACTTTCTAAACAAAGCAATAGAGGAAAGAACCAAATTAAGAGCTTTTATCCTCTATGGCTTAGTCATCTATTCTGGATGCTACCTAATGTACAGCTGCAAATCTGATTTTGATACTCTGGTGCCATGTTGCTGTGGTGTGATTGTCAGGTCATCTGCATATGAAAGGAAGTTCATATATGCATGTGTATGTATATGTATGTATATATCTATATGTTGGTATGTAAATGTATGTACTATGCATATATGTGCATGTATATTTGTGTGTATGTTGGGTTAATGGGTCTTTCATCGTCTGTTTCCTGGCACTAACTCGCTGACGCGGGAAACAGCGATCAAGTATAATAAGCAAATAAATATATATATATATATATATATATATAT
>JAYMFT010413768.1:0-18071 GCA_038088735.1 Panulirus argus | reverse complement strand
ATGAACGCTTCTGTGAAGAACAAACACACACACACACACAATGAAGAACACCATTAAGAACACTGAGGGACTGTGGTGAGACGGCAAGAACCTGATGGAGTGGGTACGTAAATGAGGGGGAATAGGATGACCAGGCAGGACCCGGCAGCCTAGGGTGTGGAGAGGAAGGAAGGAAGGAAGGAGGGAGCTTAGGAAGGAGGGAGGGAGGGAGGAAGGAGGGAGCTGTCACGCACGTCGGGAGGGAAGAGAGGCATGGATGAGTAGAGGGAGATGAAGGATGGAGAGAGAAAGGGTATAAGGAGGGAGGCAATGTGGAGGGAATCGAGAAGGACAGAGGCCGTCTAGGGTGTCTAGAGGGAGGCTTACGGGAGGGAGAACAAGAGTCACACACACAGACACACGCCACACACAGACACAGATAAACACATACACACACACACGCACGTCACACACAAGTGCACACGTCACACAGCGTCACTGTGCAGATGGATGCCAGGGAACGGGGCGAGTTTGGGGTCACGACAACACCAAGTGGCCATCATTATGCTATCAGGGCGAGGAGGGAGCCAGCCAGCCTGGCTGAGCCCAGTACCACACCCACCACACCACCGCCACCGTCTCATCATTACACCATCACACACACATGGCCAAGTCTCTCTCTCTCTCTCTCTCTCTCTCACTCTTGCTCAACTGCACCGTCTGCCCCTCCGTCAGGCATCCCCAGGGATACATGTGCATCTTCACTACCATGTGTCCAACGAAGCCCTCCCCAGTAGCACCATCCCCAACACACTGGCGCACGGGGAAAGAAGAACTTACCCAAGGAGTGATAGGAGGGGGGAGAAGCCTTCCGCTTTCCAATCCCGTATCTCTACATACAAGTTACGAACATAGAATGTCGTTGCTCCTTCCGTAGCGAGCCTCCGTCAATTCGCCATCTGTCATCCGTCCTTCCACTGGACTCCTCGCCTCTGCCACCCGTCCTTCCCATGGACTCCTCGCCTCTGTCGCCCGTCCTTCCCATGGACTCCTCGCCTGTCTGTCGAACCGAGGACCCTGCGCAGTGTAAATACGTGCAGACCGCAAGGCATCACATCAAAAGGAAACCAAACACATCCGGCATTTCAGTATAAAACCAGTGGCCCGTCTGGCCTGACCAGATATATCCAGCGGGAAAATAATGATCAAGACAGACGCCCTCAGACAGCAGCTGGGCCCGAGTCACAGTTCATTATGTGCAAGGAGGTGCCCCTTTTGAAGTCCCTTCCAGTAAGAGATGATGGGACAAGTATTTCACTCACTACACACCCTCATGCTCTGGGAAAAGAGTATATAATTTGATCTATAATCCTTTTTGATGAGAGAACCATAAAAGTATTCTACTTTAAACAAAAGTTCCATTATGCAAAAGACCCGACAACCGCGCCATTGTCCACTGCCTCCTAAGATGTCCCCACACACAACGCTTCCGTGACGCCTGCTGAACCACCACTCCACGACCCCCTGACGGAGACACGATGACCCTCCCCATACTGGCCAGACATTATGTGAACAATACTGATGTTGTGTTGAAGGAATATCCTAACTTCCTTAGGCTTTAGTACGCCCCTTTGTTATATTCACATGTACTCGCGGCACTTGGCCAGATGCTTCTGGTATCATTGTACAGGGGTACCTAGTGACAGCACTAGGATCCCGATTCCTCCATCAAGGAGTAAAGTATTGAAACTGAACTGAACAAAAGTGTTTATTTTTCTTATAACAGCCTCGACAGACTTGCTGATCTAGCGTAATATGCGTTTGAGAATATAAACACAAGCGTAAGCTGCATTGAAATGCAATGAAACATTGTTACAATGTTCCCTATTGTGTACGTGTTGCCAGAGACCCCGTTGGCATAACAGTCAATCGTTTCACGCTTCACCATTCCACTGTTTCCCCAATGGCCGCACGATCCCTTTCGTGAAATGGAACAGGCAGATAAATACTTGCTACTGAATACGCCACCCATCTCTGGGGTTTAGAGAAAGACATGGCGTCGTTGTGCATATGTGGTGCCTCTCATCTACTGTGGGGACTTAGACTTCAATGACACACGCTGTCCTAGATCCTAATACTGCAAATCTTTCCTTCGGGAACGCTGCTTGGGACTGGACCGGAGACGAGACAGGGAGAACAAGAGAGCAGCAGAAAAGACATTTCAGAAACTTCTCACACCCACACCACGGGTTGCGCCAACACCACCCACCCTCATCTGCCAACGTCCCGACACCGAGATCCGTCCCACACGGGTAACAAAGGCCCGAGTCGTCTGCTGACCGAGGCAGCGGCAGTGTTTCCAGCAGCCATGGAAACGTCAGCGGTATACACAAGACTTGGGTGGACCGCGAGGTGCGCTAGACCCCCAACCAGGACTTACTCACGAGAGACAGTGTACACGCTGAGTCACCTGCTCAGATCTGTACCAGAACCAACTCCCTGAAACTCCCAAGGTGGCGCTTTAGAAAGCAAAACTTGAGGCTGAATGAACAAGTCACTGACACCATCAAATATTCTGGGCAACGTCTCTACATTCTCCAGCTCGGACACTCGTAACGGAGCATGGGAGAATTATACACAGCTTTCTTCACACTGGTGTATTCCTCTTTCTCCAGTCTTCAGTCTTATCCTCAACACAACAGAAGCAAAATAAATGGCATGGCAGTACATCCTCGCTCCATTTTACACCATGTACCGTGGAACTCGTTTATAACTGCCCCCCACCGGACCACCTTCTGAGTTAGGGTCCTGGAGCCAAAGACTTAGCTACTTCCAGTAACAAGGGGATAAGAGACTCCTTTGGAGTGAGATCTTTGAAGAGACTGTACTCCCGGCGATACAGCCTCGCCAAAGGTGATTTATCACTCTCTAATTACATTCACGCGGAGTCCGGTAACACCTCGTCACCGTGACCAGTCCATCCTCTCCAGCCATCACCTGGACCTCATCCGATAGTGCAGAACGGAGCTGCTGCACCAACCACGCCACCTTCACTTCCTGCCACTTAAGAGATCCCTCGTCCCCGGGTTGCAGGTCGGCACCACAACCGCATCGAACCCATACCGGGCTGGGACGCGTCGCTGTGTGAGCAATTCCATTCCAACTATAGTAAACACCATTTCTTCCCATCTTTCTGTCTCAAATTCTTGTTTGTGTAAAGCCTGTCTGTTCGCCCGTCACATCAAACACAAACATTGTTTGCAGCATGTGCTGGTGACTGTATGGCCATAATCAGATGTTGATAGTCACGTCCACACAAACAGAACGGTGTTAGGAACACTGTTGTCAACAGTATGTCCTAAAGCTGGGAATTCTGTTGGTAAACGGGATGAAAGCGTGTCCAGAACCAACGGTACATGTTTTGGCAACATTGTAAGGCAGCAACGTTACAAACGGAGGTGTGGTGATCATACAGTCTTCACCAATGCTAACTAGTACCAGTGCCGCCAGCTTTGACCTCGTCGACGGTAGACAGTCGTGCGTTACCAACACTTGTTACCACTGGGAGCCAACATGTAGGTGAATGCGTCGCACCACTGCTTATAACACTGTGGTCAACGCACGTTAACCAACACTGTTTTCCACTGGATCCGCAACACTCAGAAGAGTTTTGGTAACACTATCGGGGACTCCGTCAACACGGGATGTTGTCAATACTGCTCGTTACGAGAGTTCGTAACGGCGTTACGTTCGTTACTGAAGAACGTCCGAGTCAAAGAGAGAGAGAGAGAGAGAGAGAGAGAGAGAGAGAGAGAGAGAGAGAGAGAGAGAGAGAGAGAGAGAGAGAGAGAGAGAGCATCCAACGTCGGGTACCCACAAAGAGTCCACCCGACACACAACTCAGTCACCGAGGGACGATACCCTCCTTACACCACACCGCCTACCTCGGCACACACAGACAGACAGACAGACAGACAGACACAGACAAACACACACACACACACACACAAAGTGCAACAGAACTCTGGAAACTCCTCAACGGATTAGACGGCGTCGATTTGCAACCACTTGCAAACAACTGTCTTGAAAATACCGCCTCCACCATCAACCGGATGACTCAAGAGGACACTAAGGAAATAAAGCCAGAAAAGATGATTAAAAAAAATCTAGAAATAAAAAAAGAGGAGGACTGGGACGGTGAGGAGAATATGCTTAACACTGAAGGCAACGAGACGTCACAGCATGGCCGGAGGAAGTGAGGTTAAGAGACTACGGGGCTCTACACTAAGACCCTCCAAGCAGACTTTTCTCTCTCCACATTTAATTCAGTTTCATGGTCTTAATTACCACCCTTCATGCTATGGCCTGAGCGAGGCGTTATGAACGTGACGGGAGCCTCTCATATATATATATATAAAATATATATATGTAAATGGATAACGTTCCCTAATCACACACACAACCTTCAACTTTTCATAGCAGACTGATGACACAGGCAGCGTACTTCGAGAGATGTAGGGACAGAGCAACCACAAACCGTGACATCAAATTAAACAAGAAGCTTATTGGATAAAAAATTATATATATATATATATATATATATATATATATATATATATATATATATATATATATAGAAAGATGTACTTGTTATAAGGTAAGATTGGCGGACGAATGGGATGTGCTCACTGTGCAGGGCACAGTGGAGTTTAAAGGAGAATGTTCAAGAGATGGATGGGGCCCCACGAGCGTAACACTGCCTCCCAATTCAGTACAAATAGGTCGTTACACAGAGCACAAAAGGTCGTTTCACACAGTGCAAATAGGTCGTTACACAGAGTACAAACAGGTAGTTACATACAGCACAAAAAGGTCGTTAAACAGCACCAGTAAGTCGTTCCAAACACATCTGGAGTAAGCCCCAGGGAGTCCCGTTTCTCCCTTAGTTAACTACCTTCCATCCTCATAACCAATTGGCTGGACTCGCGCCACTTGGCCAGATGCCTCTGGTATCATTGTACAGGGGTACCTAGTGACAGCACTAGGATCCCGATTCCTCTAACAAGGAATAAAGTACTGAAAACTGAAACTGGAAAGCAACTGCCTTATGATGGTTCTCCCTAGGACAAGAACACACACAGAGACACCAAATGTACACAGTCTGTCGTAAAGAAGCAACCTCGACACTGGATTTGCTTCGTTCGAACACTGTTTCTCCCGAACGCGCGATCCAATCTTGCTCGCTCTTATCTCCAAACCACACATTCTCTCGGCGATGGCCAACAATCACTTAAATTTCACAGCGAGTTTCTGCACGGTAGCGACAGGCACTTGTATCGTCCTGCACACGCTTGGCGCACGCCATAGACCACACGGTCTGTCTGCAGGACTTGGGGTTAGGAGGTATAGGGACCGCGAGGTTTACACACACACACCCACACCCACCTCCAGGTTGGGCCGGCGGAGAGCGACACCCGCACCTCACCACAACACACGAGTCACTGGCTCTGGCCCCTCGCCTCCGCCTCCTCCTCCAGCCCCGCTGCCGTGTGCGTACGTCTGTCTGTTGCCTCTACTACGGAACACACCGTCCCTGACATCTCCCTCCCTCCCTCCCCCCACCACCACTACTATCAACACCAACCACTCCCTCTCCAACACAACAGCTCTCCCCAAAACTATACACACCAAACCCTCTCCAGCACCACTCCACCAACCAAGGGAAAAAAGACACGTACTGAAATACCTTCCGTATGACGCGGCAGACGCTAGACAGGGGCGGAAGGTGGCACCACGACACACACACACACACACACACACACGCACACACACGAGCGCAGGCTAAGTATAGAGAGGAACGAGTCGTTAAGGTATGGGAGGAAAAGCGAGCAGATGAGGAAGGATAGAGAGGGAGGGTGTACGTGGGGTGGCCTTGTGGGACAGGATAGAGAGGGAGAGTGTACGTGGGGTGACCTCTTGGGACAGGGAAGAGAGGGTGTGATTGTGAAGTCACCAGCTGCGGGGCTGTAGACATCAGCAGGACGTCATCACTAGTATGTTAGGGCTTGACGTTCCTGCTGGCCGTACCTCATACTAGAGCACTCGTCCGTCTTTTCCTCTCATTCTAATGAGCAGCGCCGGCCCCCCTCACCCCTCATACGCTCTCCCCTCCTGCCTCCTCCTACAACCCTGTGTTCCCCTCTCATACACTCACTACACATCCCTCACTCAATCCTCCGACACCTTCCTCAGGAACGTCAAGTCCTTACATACTAGTGATGACGTCCTGCTGATGTCTACAGCCCCGCAGCTGGTGACTTCACAATCACACTCTCTCTTCCCAGTCCCAAGAGGTCACCCCACGTACACTCTCCCTCTCTATCCTGTCCCACAAGGTCAGCCCACGTACACACTCCCTCTCTATCCTGTCCCACAGCAAGGTCACAAAGAGGGGCAGTGGATGACGCTGGACGAGATCAGGGTGAGGTAAGAGTACGAATCCACGGATAAGAAAGTGGTTGGAGAGAGAGAGAGAGAGAGAGAGAGAGAGAGAGAGAGAGAGAGAGAGAGAACAAGAAGCACCAGATCCAATCTAATGAGGCAGATGTCCTCACCGGGGAGAAAGTTCTCTACCCTGAACGCTCCTGCTCCTCTGTCCCAAGTTTGGGTACTGTTCTTTGATGCTCCTTAACGCTGACCACAATGCTGTATAGACACTGTTCCGTAATAGATATCATTTCTCCTGTAGATATTGTTCCTCTATAAAGATCAGTTATTTCTGCAGATACTGTTCCTTAATATGGATCACCTTTGCTATACTTGTGTGCTCCCACACCACTCGCTTGACCGAGCGGTACTCGGCAAGCCGTTGCGTCACATGATTACCGTTGCGCCGCGGTCGTTGGCAACTCAAGGGTGGGCCGTTTTGATAACTGTTTCCTACAACCTCGATGTCTTGCAACTCTACCCTCCCATGTCTTTCCCAATAACTACGACCTGGCACATTTTAAGAGACAGCTTTTACACTTCCTCCAAAATGCGTAAATACTTAACCTTGTCTCTTCTTTTTGCCTTTCATAATTCTCTCCATATTTCAGCTAGGGTCCAGCCTTGATGTGGACTTTTGTCCGTGACTGGAGCCTAAAAAGTCAAAAGGAAAAAATTCCATTTTCAGACAGAGATCATTTTTGCTACAGCCTTTTTCCCGAAGGCACAGCGGGGTCTCAATTTCTACCTAATTAGTGACTAAAAGACACAGAACTCAAGGACTATTTCCCCTCAACTTACGGACTGAGTCATGAAACTCACTGGGTAACGTCACTGCACTCCGGTGAGTTAAGTCGTCGTCCTCGAGGCGTTCTGAAGTCGTACACGAGGCGTTGAGTCATCGTGCTCAAGAGGTTGTCTCAACACTCAAGAGAATTAGGTACCAAAGCAGAACTACACACTCTATCGTACTTACGGCTTCTGCTGCTGCTGTTGCTGGCGCTGCTGTTCTGTGCCGACACTCACCTAGAAAGATAAGAACATTGAGCTGAAGGTGTTATTTGGAGGTACGTCAATAATCCAAACGGGAGGAGAATCACACGACAACAGGGTGTTTGGAGAACGCAACGGGGCATGGGGAGAGAGAGACGTTTGGCCAAACTATTTCACGTCAACACACCATGACAGCAGAAGCTGGGCCCAAGTGGCTTGTTTCACCTGAGCATAAGCAATGTCCCCCCCCAGCGAGAAGAACGTGCCTGCACACACTCGACCAGGGCACCTCGAGAACATAAACATCCACTGCATGACAGTACATGAACCTTGCGCACATGACACGTGGAGGTGTCAAAGCCAAGGTAGTTCTCAATAAATCTACAGAACTGTTGCAACAGATTATACAGTTTAATAATAAACATCTATTGTTTATCATTTGCTTTCCCATTCGCTTGTAGAACACAGCGAGAACTGTTGCCTGTTCTTCAACGTCACCATCACGTTATCTACATGTAGTTATTCGCATCCTTCGCTCGCAGTAAAAACCCCAGAGAACACACGTCACACATTTTCCCAGCCTGTTGTCTGACAGACCTTGCTCGGGGAAACAAGGAACGAGTCTAAAGTGGTCTGCAACGCGCAGTTAAATGCCAACTGGACTTTCTACAGCTTCATAATGGGGAATAACGAGCACGGGAGGGGGTTGGTGGCCGGCGATCTCCCCTTCCCCCGTGCACACCACCTGCTGCAGGGCCGAGCCACACCACAAGGATCCCCGACAGGAGGGAGCGCAGCTGGCGCCACCAAACAGCTGGTGAGGCAGGGAAAGGCGCCGCGTCTCGCTGTGATGGAGACGCTAGTTTGGTACCATTTGTCCATCGCAAGGTTTGCTCACCCACACCCCCGGCAGGAGGTTCGGCGCGTGACCACCTAGGTTTCTGGGGTGGCCTTAGACCGTGACCACCTTGGGGTAGCCTCTGCCTCACACACACACACTCACACACACACACATGTGAGCGTACGTTATCAGCCGGGGTTCCCAGACTACTCCCAACAGCACACGCTCCAATACGCACCTCCTCCAGAGCGCTGTAGCAACCCAAGACTCCACAGGTCCCTCCCTAAGCCAACACCTCTCAAACAAGGGATCATCATCTGCTCTACACGATATAGAAATAATGCAGATGACCCGCCAATTGTAATGTCTCAAGAGGTTGTACTGTTATCTTTAGAAAATGTGAAATTTGGTAAAGCAAGTGGTCCTGATAATTTACGAGCCAAAATGATGAAATCTTGCTGTGTACAATTGAATAAGCCTGTACATGTTCTATTTGAAGCTTCTCTAAACCAATGTAAAAAGTTCCCACTTTATGGGAAACATCAGAGATTACACCTGCGCCTAAGACTCCATTACCTATCGTTACGAATGACCCAAAACCTGTGGCTCTTACATCAGTTGTAATGAAATCCTTTGAACTTATTGTTAAAAACTATCTATGTAAATATGTAGATTCTGTCAGAGACACTGTGCAGTTTGCGTACATTAAAAGGAGAGGTGTTGAAGATGCAACTATAATGTTATTACATCTAAGAAACTGTGTGTCCTGTTTAGATGCCGTAACTTTTTCTCTTCTGAACAGTTGCTCCGTTTATACAAGGGATTGACTCGTCCTTGCATGTTGTACTGCTGTCACATTTGGGGTGGTTCTAGCTCTGTTTCCTTACATGAGAGAGTTGAGTTGAAAGCGGTCCGACTTATAAACTGTCCCAGGCTAACTTCCAAACTTGACCCCCTTGTCCTACGCGGCAATGTCGGTTCACTTTCCCTCTTCTGTAGGTATTATTTTGGCTTTTGTTCCCGAGAGCTAACTGCTTGTATGCACACACCACTAGCTAAACCACGCAATACTCGGCAAGCTGCTGCGTCACATGATTATTGTGTGGCCATCGGGAACTCAAGGGTGTGCCGTTTTGATGGCTGCTTCTTTCCCTACACGTCGAAGCTTTGGAACTCTCTACCTTCTCATGGATTTCCCAATAACTATGGCCGAGCTCATTTCAAAGGCCAGGTCTTTCACTTTCTCAGAAGCTCGTAGATACTTTCCCAGTCTTTTTTCCCTTTTCTTAATTCTCTCTTTATTTCAATTAGGGCCCGGCCTTGATGTGGACTTTTGTCCGCGATTGGAGCCTTCAACACATCAAAAAAAATTTCAAGGATCGTACCATCATATTCAAGGGTCGTAGAATCGTATTCAAGAGTCGTACCATCGTGTTCAAGGTACGTACCACCGTATTTAAGGGTCGTACCATCGTGTTCAAGAGTTTTACTATCGTGTTCAAGAACTGTATCACTTAGTTCAAGGGCCATGCCTTCATGTTCAGGAGTCGTACTACTGAGCTCAAAAGTCTTACCATCGTGTTCAAAGGTCGCACCATTGTGTTCAAGGGTCTTGTCATCGTATTCAGAGGTCGTAACATCGTGTCCAAGGGTCGGATCATCGTGTTCAAGGGTTGTACCATCGTGTTCCAGGGTCATACCATCGTATTTAAGGGACGTGCTATCGTGTTCAAAGGCCGCAACAACGTGTTCAAAGGTTGTACCATCATGTTCAAGGGTTCTGTCATGTGTTCAAAGGTTGTACCATCGTGTTCAAGGGTCGCAGAGTCATGTTCAAGGGTTGTACCATCGTGTTCAAGGGACGTACCATCGTGTTCAGGGGTCACACCATCATGTTCAAGAGACGTACCATTGTGTTCAAGGGTCACACCATCATGTTCAAGAGACGTACCATTGTGTTCAAGGGTCATACCATCGTATTCAAGGGCGTGCTATCGTTTTCAAGGGTCGAACCATCGTGTTCAAGGTATGTACCATAGTGTTCCAGGATCTTACCATCGTATTCAATGGACGTACCGCTGTGTTCAAGGGTCGTAACATCGTGTTCAGGGTTCGTACCATCGTATTCAAGGGCTGTTACCATCGTGCTCAAGAGTCATAGCATCGAGTTCAATGGTCGTTACCATCGTGCTCAAGGGTCGTTACCATCATGCTCAAGAGTCATACCATCGTGTTCAAGGGTCGTACCATTGTTCTCAGTGTAGCTCGACTTATGTATGCAAACTAAGGTTTATATAGACCGATTTCTAAAGGTGTCTGTAACGGCACGGGTTTAGTGGTGAGGTCCTGCTGCGGGTCAGGCACTTTGATGTGCAGAAGGTGGAAAGATGAGCAGGTGGCCAGGTGCCTTGACTGTGGGTGTACTCCGGGTGATGGAACATAAACCACGGTAAAGCCCATATCCTGCCAGAACCCTCCATAGGTGATAGGACATAAACCACAGTAAACCATATATCTTGCCAAAGAACCTTCCTCGGGTGGAGAGACATAAACCACAGTTAGCTGTATACCATGCCAGAGAACCTTCCCCGTGTGACAGGAAATAAACCACAGCAAAGTATATAACCTGCCAGAGAACCTCCTCAGGGCAGAAAATGAACCGCAGTGAACCATAAACCCTATTAGAGAATTTCCCCAAGGTGGCAGTGCATTAAGCATAGTAAACCATATATCACGTCAGAGAATCTTTCCCAGGTGAGAGAATGTAATCCTAAGTAAACCACATACCCTGCCAAAGAACATTTCCCATGCTGTACGACATGAACCGCAGCAGACCACATATCGTCTAGAGAACCACCCCCAGGTTGCAGAACTTAAGGCAGAGTAAACCATATACCCTGCCAGAGAAACTGCCTCAAGTGGCTGAATACAAACCACATTAAACCATATAACCTGTCAGAAAATCTTCCGTAGGTAACAAGACACTTTGCTTGAGAAACTGATTAGTTTTCTTTGTGTTAACACATTATGGTCTGTACATCAACCACTCTAGACCACATGAAGAGTTCACACTAAGATGTCCCGTGCCGGGAAACCTGAGAGACGAGTGTGACGAGATAACCGTAGAAGTGAATGGCTATCTAATCAGGAAACCACAAACACAGAAGCAAATTGCAAGTATGTTAACCGTGAGGCAAAGCATCTCTTTATTCAAAGGGAGTGCGATAACCTCACCTTCTCCACCACTGACAGGTCTTTCTGATCTTCAGCTGAGGGCATCACTAACAAATTCTGTCACTCTACCTTTTCTTCACTCTTCCGCCCTATAGGTGTCTCTCCTGCAGACAAAACAACTTTTCTTTTGTTTCCGTTTCTCCTCTAACTCCACCTTGGATGACTTATCATCCCCTCACCCCCATATGATCCTCTTACTTATCCAGTGCCTCTTCCCGTAATCTCTTTTCGAACCGTCCGAAAAGCGCTTCTCTCTATATACGTAAGCAAAGCATTAGGACCTGTTGCATTCATCCCTGTATGCTGAAAGAGTGTGCCTCCGAACTTGCACCTGTGCTTGCTTGTCTGTTCCTTTTGTTTAAAAACATAACTTTTCCTTCTTCGGAGACATGCGTTGGTACATCCCATCCCGATGAAGGGTGACAGTTCTAACCCCTCCAATTATCGCTCTAGTGTTTTGACATGAATAATTTCCAAAGTCTCCTAATCCCTCGATTCCCATATCCTTAGACTTCCTGAATCTTACAGTCTTCTCTCTGATCACCAGTATGGTTTCCGTGAGGCAAGATCCACTGGTGATATTCTTTCCTATCTTACTAATATCTAGTCATCATCCCTGAAAGATTTTGGGGAGTCATATGTAGTCGCCCTTGACATATCTAAGGCTTTTGACAGGGTGTATCATCGGAGTCTCATCTCTAAGCTCCCCTCTTTTGGCTTCCCTCCTTCACTTTGCTCCCTCATATCTAGCTACTTCTCTGGCCGACCTGTCTCCGTGGTTGTTGATGGATCATCCTTTCCCCTTTTCTCCATCTACAGCGGTGTTCCCCAAGGTCCTGTCTTTTACTCTTACACTTTTTCTCCCTTTATCAGCGATATCCTTTCTTCTAAAAATAACCAAATACACTCATATACTGACGACTCAACAATGTATTCCTTCACATCCTTCAGTTATGATCTTTCTCCTCCCTCTCGATGTGCATCTTGTCTCGACAGAGCTTCCTAGTAATCGCAGACTTGGACAGGCTATCTGAGCAGGGCAGACGAGATCTGGTTAAGTTTAATGTTTCCAAGATCCAGGTTCTGCCCATTCACCATCAAAATTCCTCACAACTTTTCTCTCTCCTTCTACGGTTCTGTAATTCCACCTCTTGACTGAGTGAACTTGCTTGGTATTACTGTAACATCCACACTATTTTGGAAAACGCGTTACAGAAACAGTTAAGTTTGCCTCTAAACAAATGCAATCTTCTTTGGGTGTAGAACCTTCTTTTTTTCCGAATAGTTGCTCCGTTTATAGAAAAGATTGATTCGTCCTAGCATGAAGTACTGCTCTCGCATTTTGGGTGGTTCTAGTTCTGCAACCTTACTTGAGACAGTTAAGTCAAAAGCGGTACGACTTATCAACTCACCCAGACTAACGTCAAAACTTGACTCATTTGCCCTTCGCTGCAATGTTGGTTCACATTCCTCTTACTGTAGGTATTATTTTGGATTTTGTCCCCGAGAGTTGGCTGTTTATGTGCCCCCACCACCAGGTAGACCACACAATACTTGGCAAGCTGCTGTGTCACATAATTATCATGTGGCCATCGGCAACTCAAGGATGGGCCGTCCTGATAACTGTTTCTTTCCCTACATTCGCAGCTTTGGAACTCTCTACCCTCTCATGTTTCTCCCATTAACTATGACCTGGCACTTTTTAAAAGCCAAGTTTTTCACTTACACAAAAAAAAGAAATCGTAAATGCTCTTCCTTGTCTCTTCGTCCAACATTTCATTAATCACTTTATATTTCAATTACGCCTCTGCCTTAGTGTGGATTTTGTACATGAATGGAGCTTCTGACATAAAAGAGAAAATAATATCTCAAGAAAACATTGGCACAGACGCAAATGAACATCATTTCAGAACACAGACAAAGAATCAAATTGTTATCTATTTGGAAACCGCTAATACAGAAAAACGTTTAGCTTGGTCCACTTTGTACGTCCTTACTTTAGGAAAGTTACGGAGGTGAGCTACATCGAGCAGCTGGCTCTCTGATGCAGTGCTTCTGGCGGAGCAAACACTAGACTACACGTTCATCAGGTTTCAGGCTCACGTTGAATTATTTGTTTTCAGGTGAATTATCAGACTGGCCACGGTCATAAGCAGGTGTGTGGTGAGAATGCTTTACTGACTTGTAGGTGTGTGGTAAGAGTGCTGAACAGACTGCAGGTGTGTGGTGAGAATGCTTTTGTCATCCGCAGGTGTGTGTTGAGATTTCTGTACTGACCTACAAGTGTGTGGTGAGAGAACTTTCGTCATTCGCAAGTGTGTGGTGAGAGTGCTTTTGTCAGCTGCAGGTGTGTAAAAGGATGCTTCATTCAGCTAAGAGTATGTGATGAGGGTGCTAAGGTTACTTGCAGGTGTATGGACAAGGATCTGAAGTCAGCTGCAGGTGTGTGGGGAAGGTGCCGAAGTTAACAGCAGGTAAGTGGAGAGCGCTGGAGTCGGCTGCAGCCGTCTGAGGAGAATACTGACGTCAGCTGCAGATGTGTGGGGAGAATGCTGGAGTCACTTGCAGATGTCTGGGAACAATGATGGAGCTAACTGCAGGATTGCGGTGAGAGTGCTTGAGTCAACCGTAGGTGCGTGGGAAGAGTTCTTCGGTCAGTTGTAGGTGTGTGGGGAGAGTGCTGCCTATTGCTACAGGTGTTTGGGAACAGTGCTGGAGACCGCTGCATGTGTTTTGCAAGGATGCTGGGGTCAGCTACAGATGTTTGGAGTGTCATTATGTCAGCTACAAGTGTGTGGGGACAGCGTTGGAGTCAGCTGCAGGTTCGTGAAAAGAGTTCTGGTGTCAGGTGCAGGTGTGTGGTGAGCGCTGGAGTCAGCTGCTGATGTGTGAGGACAGCGATAGTGTCAGGTGCAGGTGTGTGGGGAGAGTGCTGGAGTCAGCCGCAAGTGTGTGGAGAAAGTGCTTCAATTAGTTGTAGGTGAAGAGAGTACTAGATCCAGCTGCAGATGTGTAGGAAGAGTGGTGGAGTCAGCCATAGGTTTGTGGGGAGAGTGTTGTCGTCAGCTGCAGGTGTGTTGGAAGAGTGTTGAAGTCACTTTAGGTGCTTGGAAAGAGTGTTGGAGTCAGCTGCAGGTGTATGGAAAGAATGATGGAGTCAGCTACAAGTGTGTGGGAAGAGTGCTTGAGTCAGCTGCAGGTGTGTGCGGACAGTGTTGGAGTCAGTTGCAGATGCGTGTAAAGAGCTCTGGAATTAGGTGAAAGTTTGTGGGGAAAATGCTGGAATCAGTTCCAGGTGTGTGGGGAGAGTGCTGAAGTCAGCTGTGGGTATGTGGGGAGCCCTGGAGTCAGGTACAGATGTGTGAGGAGAATGACAGTGTCATTGCAGCTGTATGAGGAGAATGCTGGAGTCAGCTACAGTTGTGTGGGAAGAGCGCTGAAGTCAGCTACAGGTGTTTGGGCAGAGTGCTGGAGTCAGCTGCATGTGTGTAGGAAGAATGCTGGCATCAGCTTTAGGTGTGTAAGAAAAGGGCTGGAGTCGGCTACAGGTGTGTGGGAAGGATGCTAGAGTCAGCAATAGGTGTTTGGGAAGAGTTCTGAAGTCAGGTGCAAGTGTGTGAGAGAGTGCTGGAGTCAGCTACAGGTGTGTGGGAAGAGTGCTGGAGTAAGATACAGGTATGTGAGAAGAGATCTGTAGTCAGCTGCAAGTGTGTAAGGAGAGGACTGGGTTAAACTACGGATGTATGGAGAGAGCGCAAAAATCAACTGCAGGTGTGTGGAAAGAGTGTTGGAGTCAACTGCAGGTGTGTGGAAATAGTGTTGGAATCAGCTGCAGGTATGTGTGGCAGAGTGCTGGAGTAAGCTGCAGGTGTGGGGGAAGAATGTTTTATTCAATCAATGGAGAGTGGGAAGAGTGACTGAGTTAGCTGCAGGTTCGTAAGCGTCAGCTGCATGTGAGTGAGGAAAGTGCTCCTCACAGTCACGAGCGCGTGAGGAGAGTATTGGCGTCAGCTGCTAGAGTGTGAGGGACGCGGTGAGGGAAGGAGGGGGGGAGGTAAAGAGGCAGGTGCCAGGGGTTAGAGGAAGGAGGCAGCTCGACCATCACTTGCAGCCGGGAATGGGTTCTGTCACCGTGCATCACGGGCGGGAACCCCCCTCATCTGATAAAGTCTCAAAAATACATTTCCTTTTCGTCCGAGTGTCGGTGAGCTGGCCGACCGCCCTCCTCATCAAACTGGCTCTAGTCTTCATATTGCGTCTGCCTCCTACAAAAAATACTGAGAATTTTGCCACGTCAGCAGATTGTACTGGTATTTTACTAAGTCCGGGGGATTTTTTTTTTTTTTTTTTATGCCTCCTTGTCAACATTTCCAGTTGTACCGGGTGATATACGTGCTGGGAGGGAGAGGGCTGTGAGTGGTGGGGCTGGCTGTTGGGCTTTGGGTGGTGGGGCTGACTGGTGAGCTATGAGAGGTGGAGCTTGCTAGTGGGCTAAGGGTGGTGGGGCAGGCTGGCGTTGGGTGGTGGGGCTGGCTGGTGGGCTGTGAGTGGTGAGGCTGGCTGGTGGGCTGTGGATGGTGGGGCTGGCTGGCTGGCTGTGGGTGGTGGGCTGGCTAGTGAGATGTGAATGGTGGGGCTGGCTGGCCGGATATGGGTGGTAGGGCTGGTTATGGGTGGTTGGGCTGGCTGGTGGGCTGTGGATGGTGGGGCTAGTTGGCTGGCTGTGAGTAATGAGGCTGGCTGGCAGGCTGTGGGTGGTGGGCTGGCTAGTGGGCTGTGGATGGTGGAGCTGGCTTGCTGGCCGTGTGTGGTGGGGCTAGCAGCTAGCTGGATATAGGTTGGGCAAGTCGGCTGTGGGTGGTGGGATTGGCTGGCTGGAGGGCTATGGATGGTGGGGCAGGCTAGCTAGCTGTGGGTGGTGGGGCTGGCCGGCAATGGGTGGTGGAGCTGGCTGGTGGGCTGTGGGTTGTCGAGCTGGCTGGTGGGCTTTGGGTGGTGGGGCAGGCTGGCTGGCTGGCTATGGGTAGTAGGGCTGGCTGGTGGGCTGTGGATGGTGGGGCTGACTGGCTGTGGGTGGTTGGGCAGGCTGCCTCTGGGTGGTGGGGCTGGCTGGCTGGTGGGCTATGGATGGGTGGGCATGCTATCTGGCTGTGGGTGGTGGGACTGGTTGGTGGCCTGTGGATGGTGGGGTTGGCTGGTTGTGGGTGGTTGGGCAGGCTGGCTGTGGGTGGTGGGGCTGGGTGGCTGGTGGGCTATGGATGGTTGGGCAGGCTGGCTGGCTGTGGGTGGTGGCTGTTGGACTGTGGGTGGTGGGGGTGGGTGGCTGGTGGGCTATGGATGGTTAGGCAGGCTGGCTGGCTGTGGGTGGTGGCTGGTGGACTGTGGATGATGGGGCTGACTGGTAAGCTGTGGATGGTGGGGCTGGCTGGTTGTGGGTGGTGGGGCTGGCTTGCTGTAGGTGATTGGGAAGGCTGCTTGTGGGTGGTGGGGCTGACTGGCTGGTGGGCTATGGATGGTTGGGTAGGATGGCTATCTCTTGGTGGTGGGGCTGACTGGTGGGCCGCGGGTGGTGGGGCAGGTTGGCTGGCTTTGGGTGGTGGGGCTGGCAGGTGGGCTGAGGAGCTGGGGCTGGCTGGTTATGGGTGGTTGTGTTTGCTGTCTTTGGGTGGTTGGGCAGGCTACCTGTAGTTGGTGGGGCTGGCTGAGTGGTGGGTTATGGATGGGTAGGCAGGCAGGCTGGCTGGCTGTGGGTTGTGAGGCCGGCTGGTGTACTGTGGATGGCGGGGCTTGCTGGCTGGTTGTGGGTGGTATGGATGGCTGGCTGGCTGCGGGTGGTGGGGCTGGCTGGTGAGCTGTGGTTGATGGGGCTTACTCGTGGCCTGTGGATGGTGGGGCTGGCTGGCTAATGGTGGTGGGGCTTGCTGGTGGGCTTTGGGTGGTGGGGCTGGTTGGTGGGCTGTGAATGGTGGGGCTGGCTGGTTTTGAGTGGTAGGGCTGGCTGGCTGTGGGTTGTGAGGCTGGCTGGTGTGCTGTGGATGGTGGGGCTAGCTGTGGGTGGTGAGGATGGCTGGATGGATGTGGGTGGTGGGGCTGGCCCTCTATGGGTGGTTGGACAGGTTGGCTATGGGTGGTGGGGTTGGCTGGTGGGCTGTGGATGGTGGGGCTGGCTGGCTGGCTGGCTGTGGTTGCTTGGGCTGGCTGGTGGGCTGTGATTGGTGGGGCTGGCTGGTGGGCTGTGGATGGTGGTGCTGGCTGACTGTCTGTGAGTGATGGGGCTGGCTGGCTGGCTGTGGGTGGCGGGGCGGGCTGATGGGATGTTGATGATGGGGCTGGCTAGTAGGCTGTTAATGTTGGGGCTAGCTGGCTAGCCGTGGGTGGTGAGGCTGGCTGTGGATGGTGGGACTGGCTGTCTATGGGTTGTGGGACATGCTGGCTGTAGGTGGTGGGGCTGGCTGGCTAGCTGTCCCTCAACCCTGCTGAACCTAATAACCTTGCTCTTATTCACATTTACTCTCAACTTTCTCCTTTCACACACTTT
>JAYMFT010413757.1:0-18073 GCA_038088735.1 Panulirus argus | reverse complement strand
GGTATGTATATATATGTACTGTGCATATATATGCATGTATGTATATATGTGTGTATGTGGGGGGATGGGTCTTTCTTCGTCAGTTTCCTGGCACTACCTCGCTGACGCAGGAAACAGCGATCAAGTATAATAAAATAAAATATACATAATTGAATCTGTCCGTGCTTTCATCCTTTCTCCGAATCGAAACAATTCCATACGTGTTATTGTCATTTCCTTAATCTCAAAGGCTGATGGTATTGCACAAGCAGTTCCCTGCACAATATTGCATTGCATTTTTGTCATTTCCTCCAACTGAACAGCCATTAGATATAGTCCTTCAAATGGCTTGCTTTTTCAGGGCTTCTCATCCATTCCTCTGGTTTTTCATATATTCGGATAGATATCCCCCGAATAAACTATTTTTGTTCTTCTCTTGGTCTCATGACTCCCTTTCACAATCCTAAAAATGCTTCCTCAGTTTTTTTCTTAACCAGCTATAATTGTGCTACCGTCAGGTCTTTAAGATAAGATAGGATAAGATGTCTTTATTGTCAAATTGCATACATGGTACAAAATGAAACTCTTTATGGCTAGGAGCTCCATTCAATGTTTAAAATTATAAGAATTATATAATAAAAATTATAGAATATCACATAAAAGTACGACATAAAATATCACAAAGAATCATCTATTGCACTCAAAAGCTATATCACAGAGGAGTTACAGCAATACGACTTTAGATGGTTAGACAGGAGGAGGCTGGGTTGACTGTGGACAGACTGCTGCAACCAGGATTCGAACCCATGCCATGCTCGACCCTGGGTGGCCCATGAATGCATCACGGCCAGGAACGCTAACCGATACACCACAGGAGTTACATTTATAAATAAAAATTTTACTCCCCTTTGGCAAGCTGCACTTTCATACACTACCTTACAGCACTTGTGCACTTTACAATATCATTCATTCATTCTTCCACATATGGTGTCCATGGTGCACTTTACAATATCATTCATTCATTCTTCCACATATGGTGTCCATAAGAGGAAAACACAAGCTGGCAAACCCTATTCAAACTCAAGATCTGGCACACAAGCTCAGTAGCTAACATAAGAGCCCCTTCATGTTTTACTCCCCCCTCCATACCTGTTCATCATAGGCATCCTGAGTTGTGAAGCCTTCAAAATCTTGAAACAAGGATCACTGCTTGGACCTCTTCCCTGCCATCACATGTGAGCAGGTTGGTGAAAGCAAGTCCAAGTGTGCATCTGTGTATGTATGTGTGCAGCCAGGCTAGTGTGCTTGTGTATATGCATGGGTGCACCAGGTGACCAACTTGCTCCGATGTTTTACCGGGAACAGATAACACCAGTTCATGGTGCAGTCAGATCATCAAGTCACTATAGGATGGGTATACTGAATGCATGACATGCCAAGTTTGGATACATGTGTACTTACTGTATAGTTATGACTAAGTTAGCACCAGGAGTAAATAATGAGTTACTAATGATACTACTACAAGAAGAAGGACTAAAGAGTGTAAATAATGAGTGCATAGTGAATTGGGTAGTCTAAACCCACTTCTAAGTCAATACTTGTAACTCTCAATTAATGTGGAATTTCTCTCTGTTCACTCCAACAAACTCATTGTCAAGGATATATGTATAGATGTCCATGGCATTATGCACTCAGACTCTTTACGTTTGCAAACCATGTCATATTTCAACCTTATATTTTTTGCCCATATATACTCGTTACTTGTAATTCCAATCACACTATGCTGCAATGTGTAACCTTGTTTGAATGCTGTTTGTATCACACACTTGTGAACAAGCCAGTTCCATAACCGTGAATACTTACAATGAATTCCTCCTGTTTATATATCAAAGTTTTGTATGAACTCTATACTGCCCCAATTAGCCTACCCACTGTGCAACTAATCCGAGCTTCAATGGCTAGTTATGGACCAGGGTGCAAGTTTGATCTAAAACCTGTCAAACCTAACATTAATCCACTTCTTGTGGAAATTCAACTAAATTTACTGGCAGTGTACACTACATAATATATATGCTTAGCAAGCCTTCAGTCTCCTATACTTTCACATCTGTAATGTCATATATTCCACATTCCTCCAAGGATCCAAATATAGTGCAACTATTTTTTGCACCTTTTTTTCTAATCAATTACTGTGTAGTAAAAATTCTATTTACTAGAATATTAAGGATTACATGAATACAAATAAATAGTAAGTAGTGTTTATTGGGGGGCAATGGAAGCTGTACAATACTGAGCGCCAGCAGCATGACTACCAACGCGGCAGAACACCAAGCCTGGGCACACATGGGCCAATTTTGTGCCTCCGAGAACTGCAACAGACCTTGAGTGGCCAAATGCTGCACTGGAACCTTAAGTTAAAAAATGATGCGACCAGCGATTCTGAACCAGATGCATTTTGAACAGGAACATTACCACATTGAACCTTTACCTCAGGTTCATAATCACTGACCTTTGTGAACTGATGACACCCCCCCAAACTTTTCAAAATCAAAGTTCAAAATACCCCCAATAAAAGTGAAGGTTATAAATCAATTCCCCCTCCCCCTCCCCCAATAACCAAATTAATGGCATTAACAAAACTTATGACTGAGCAAATGCGCAGTAATAGATATTAGGACCCACTATTCAATTATAGGCTAGAATAGGTTTTCTTACTAGAAAATATTGTTCGTTGGTTATCAACGTAACAGATAAGAGTTGAAATAAGGAATGCACATTCCATTTGTTTCCACTTTCAGCTGTTTGACAATGAAAACTTTCCTTCCAGGAACAAAATCAGTAATAAACAAGTTTAACAGGGATCAGTGGCTAGCAGAGACTAGACAAGGGTGTGCTGGCATATGGGAGGAACTGATTGAGTTAGAAAGGTCAAGATGTGGTTCACGAGGAAGATAGCTGTGGGAGAAATGGAGGAGGAGGAGGAAGACAAAAATCACAAGAGTGTAGGGAGCTGAGTTGGGTCAACCCCCTCCCAACCAATAAATGCTTGCAGATATACACAGGCTAGCCACTTAACTGCAAAATTATCACTTAAGAGTGCAAGTTAATTCACGAGAAAGCTTCAATAATACATATTCATGGAAAAAATTTATACAAAAGTTGAAACACGAAAAGTATATCCACTTCACAGAACCCTTGGCAAAGTCTGAAATACATACACCCGTGTGACATAGGAAAAAAACAAGGGCTTCCACTTTTCTATCTGTTTGCATTTGTTCAGATTCATTAGCAAGTGTGTCATGGATCACATGTCTGATTCATGTCACGGACAATTCCACAGGTCAACACTGGTATATCATATGTCATCCACTGCCATCAATTTCTAAGCGATGAAACGATGGTATTCAGATGCTCCGCCATCACTGAAAACAGACAAAAGTAATCTGTAAAACTTTAGAGTTAACTTAAATGTATAACAGGCATGGACAAAAGATTTGCCTGGTGCACAAAAGTGCATGCATGTGCAGAAACTTGCACACATGCAAGTATGCTTATCAAAATTTTACTTAGAGAATATCTCTTTAAACCTCAAGCAATCTTAGTTTTAAAAGCAAGTTTAGATGCTAATCTTAACTATAACACTCCTATTTCAAGCAAAATTAGGAAGAATTTTCCTTATTTTAAGGCTATGTCCTTAATCTAATTCTCCTGTAATACAATACTACTTTATAGACCTTGAGTGTTACAATCATGCATTTACTTCACTTATGAATGACAGCCCATTATAAAAAGAGGCAAGGCCAACCAATGTGAACTTCTGAAACTGAGAGAGATTATTAATCTTTCATGTTATGAAACTGATGTTCACACCCTTACCAGTGTTGTAGATAAATACCTTCTAAAGTGGAGAATCTGCACACACAAAACTGATCATGTAACACTCAGTCATTCACATTTCCTCAAGCTTATTGCAGACTAAAGAAATACACTACATTTTTAGGAAATGCAAATATGTACATCCAACAAGTAAATTATTTTCATGGACGGGTTCAAAGGATCTCAAAATGAACACAATGACTCATGTTGTCTCGGGAGGGTTTAGTAAGCATGAATGCGAAAAGCAAATCTAAATAATTATGGCAGCTCTTCTGTTCAGCTTTTACTATTGAAAATATAAAAAAAATTTCTACCTAATGCTCCAGCCTAAATGTTCATACTTACTACTACTATCTAATGCTCCTTCCAATTTGCCAAAAGGCAGGGATAGCGCACAGTGCACACCACAGGAAAATCTTGGTACAAAGAATGAACAGTTCAAGTTGTGTTGTTTACTGAATACAGTAAAGCATTTTCAAACTAGCTCAAAAATTCTCATGAGGTTAGGTGTGCCACCTAATAATCTTATTTACTCAGCTGATCTGTTTGAAAACAAATGTCAAACCAATGTGATTAACAGGTTTAATCTGGCTAAAACACACCAGAAGCAGGTAAATACAGTAAATGGACTGAAAAAATGCCTAATACGTTTGTGAATGGCAGTTTCCCTAAAGAAAAGAGCAAAAATACCTGCCTACTTGCTGCCAGTGATAAAAAGCCAAAAGTAATTAATCCATTACTAGCCCCTAAAATAATTCATCCACTTCACCGTAAACTATGACTCTCCTGCCTCATCATCCATCCCCTCCAAAGCAAATATAAAGCCACAAACCACACACAATAATATAACTTCCTGAACAATCGCCAGCTGCCAAACAACAAAAACCAGAACCCACATAAAATCGTACTTAAAAATTCCAAACATACTTCCAACATAACACTACCTCAATATGCTTGGGCCTGTGTTCTTTACAACACCACAACACCCGTCTCATACAAATCACTCTAAAACTCACCATCAACCCAAAAGTAGAAAAAATATATACCTCACCATGCCTCATTTCAATAAACAAACACAACATTGACAAGAGGCACACTGAAATTACCCAAAAAGCACTAAACAACCAGCCTCACAACCAATCTTAAACATCACTCTAACAGACATATACCCTCCAAACATGTACTAATAACACTATCTCATCTACATTTGGTCATCATTAATAACTCCAGAATTACAAACACAGATTTCTCACACACTAACTTCCACATTGAAGACAAAACAATTGTATTGAGCTCATCCCCCAAAAACAAATACACACAAGCTAAAATTCTTAACCTGTGGTCCCAGCCTGTGGATGTGGATAGCTTCCAGAGTGTATGAAGGAAACTCATGGAAAGGGAACCTGGGGCTGGAAGGTAGGGAAAGTACTATGTGCGAGAGAGAGAGAGAGAGAGAGAGAGAGAGAGAGAGAGAATTGTGTGTGTGTGTGTGTGCACGTGTGTGAGTGAGAGAGACAGAGAGAGATGGAAACTTCTGCTTTGCTGATAATTTTCGAGAAAAAGGAATGTTCCCAAGTCATTTCAGAATATCTTAAAAAGCAAAAGTAAAAAAAATTTATCAAAATATCACCCCTCTGTGACAACTACAAATGATAAACACCAACAAAAAAGCTTCTAGAGCAATACAAATAAAAGAAGGGGAGAAAAAATGAATAAAAATGGACGGTGAATATGATTATCATATATATATATATATATATATATGACAAACCACATGAGGGAACAACCACGAACAAACTGTGTAGGTCAAAAATTTACCACTAACTAGATGAAAGAAATTTTCATGAGAATCCTGTAAGATAACAGGACTTCAGTGAATCCACCTACACATCCCAGAGCAAAAGCACATTCTTTCAGGATAAGGTCATGTCTTTCTCATTCTTTAAATCACAAAACTGCAGAGACACTGGAGAACAAACACAATAAATTTGTGATATAAAGAAACTGGGCAAAAGCCCTACCGATCTGCTGGACTGGAATACCAGAACAAAGAAAAGGCTCATGTGATACAGAAAAACCTGGCAAAAGCCTTGGAAAAGGTGTCCAGTGTCAGTGTACAACATGCATAAAACAATTTATTGGTGAAGTGGTGAGGCAGCTTTTCTACTAATAAAAAATTAGGCAATTCCCAGTGCCCCCTTGGTAAGAAGCTGTTCCCAAGGAGCCACAAGTGCACTTGTACTGGTTCTCACTCAACTTACAAGCAACCAGCCATCAGTTTAATATCCTTTGCAGATGCCAGAATGTGCATGGAAATTTTGTCAGCGGTAAGAGCAATTTAAGCAGACGTAAAAGCATTCTAGATCTTTTTCTCTCTTTATCTAATTTTGTCACTGGAGTTCACTAGTTATGGAGAGGCTGTTGCCATGGCCAACCCCTTTAAGGGAGTTCCCTGGCATCTGATATCTGCAAATGTTCTGAAGCTATTGACCATTTCTAATTCAGAAATAAGAATGAGAAACAGTACAGGAACAAATACAACAATACCTCAGTTTCGAATGAGAAGCAGTACTGGTACAAATATAACAATCCCTCAGTTTCGAATATCTTTTACCATAGGGGTCACCATGGATTCCAACACACCATCTTTCCCACCCAAAACACATCCATTCCCTATCTTTGTTCCCATTCATGTGGGATGTGTCCAAGTGCATATACTACCTCTGTCCACTCATCACACATCTTAACCTGGGTACATGATCAAAACTGAACAGCAGTTACCACACTAAATAAGAACTACTCTCAATGCAAAAGCTGTCATCAAGCAAGGCTATAACTTCTACCTTTACACCAGAGCATGCAACCAAAAATCATTCCCCAAGCCATTCTTCTCAAGATTCCTCTCATCCTAAACAGTTAACACTGCACAAGCCTATATATTATATATATATATATATATATATTTTTTTTTTGCAATCAAATTCTCACTCATCTTTTAAAATACTTCCGCACAGCCATCGTGCATCTTAAAATCACTTATTTGCACCACTTACCTTACTTGGAATCTCCATTTTGCATTCCATCTTGTTTCAACTACAATAAACAAGGTCTTCCATCTCTATAGCGATGTCTTATCATTGAACTGTCTAAACACCAGCGTAAATGTTTTACATTTAAGGCAGTGTCACACTAGCACTTTTTCCGTTCACTTTCATTGTTGTCTTTTAAGGCTGTGTCAAAGCACTTTTTCATACGAAGAACTGATGCTCATTGAAATTAAAATAATAAATACAAAATAAGAACTTTGGCAGTAACATAACAGTGTTTAGAGTTTAGGCTTTATTGTGCAATCATTTCATAGTCAATATTTATATTTTACATAGATATAACAATTATTGACTACAGATCTTGATTTGACAAAAGATATGCAGAACTGTTCAATCAAAAACGATTTTGGGGGGGGGGGGGGCAAGGAAACGACAGATGTGAGAAAGTACATGGAAAAAGTGCTAGCGTGACACCACCTTAATGCTTGGACAAGCATTCCATTAAACGAACTTTTTACCCGATTCTTAAATCTTACTCATTCAGCAAAATCTCTGATACTACCCTAATTCTCCTCCCCAGCAAGGCTACATAGCTTGATCTTTCTCACTATACCCCTCCCATATCATCCCAAAACAAAAAAGTGCAAACTTTTAATGGACATACCCTTATCTCTCTCAACCAGGAACCTTCAAATACCCATTTCAAAGTCCTCCAATTCTACAAAACCTCTCTTCTTTCATGCATATTCACTGTTTTCCACATGAGCAAGGCAACATCAATAACAGGTGACAGACCCTTTGACTGGGGAAAAGTAACTCAATTGGCACCCTCCCTTGTCCCCTTGTTTGGAAAGTAATACAGGAGGGGAGGATTTCCAGCCCCTCACCCCAAACCTCTTAGTTGCCTTCTGCAACATGCATGAGATACACAGACTATTTTTTCACTCCTATCCCCAGGGATATCTACAAAATTAGGCATTATCTAATTTCTGGCCAAACACTCCCTCATTCATTCAAAACAGTGATTATCTCCCTATGAATCTATTTCCTCAAATATCTTGAGTTCCCCATTACAACTATCTTCATCACCCATATCATACAATGAGCAAACCAACTTTAAATATAGCTATGTCAGTTTTCAAAAAATCCCAGAAGTACCGCCACCAAAAGTGATCTCCTAGGACACCTGCCTCCTCATGAATATTAGGCATCTACATAAATTCCATCTACAAGAACTCAGGTGTACTAATACAGTATCTATTTTTACATAAAATCATTTTTCAACACAAGACTAGACTTTCAAATGAGCATAATCAAAATCTATTTCAACAAAAGACTTTCAAATGAGCTAACTACACAGTATGAATGACCAGCTTCAAACAGCAGTATGTCAGAACAGTATTACTATTCTAGATAGGGTTCATAACTCTTAAAAGTAAGTCTAAAGATTCTTCACTACCCATAAACTCTGTAATAAGGCAGACTCCAAATGCATGCTTTTTTTCAACCAATCTATTAGTTCCCTTTAAGTTGGCAGCTAATTTCTTTTCTTGATTTTTTTTTTTTTATACATATTCACCTTTTCCCGCATTAGCGAGGTAGCGTTAAGAACAGAGGACTGAGCCTTAAAGGGAAAATCCTTTTTTGGAAAAGAAGAAACTGGAGGGGAGGATTTCCAGCCCCCCCGCTCCCTCCCCTTTTAGTCGCCTTTTACGACACGCAGGGAATACGTGGGAAGAAGAATTTCTCAAATCTTAAAAATGCTGTAACCTGCTTCTATAATCCTGTTTAAGTGCATCTTCCATATTTCACACCATTCCCTTTAAGTTGACAGCTAATTTCTTTTCTTGATATCAATTCTTAAAAATGCTGTAACATGCTTCTATAATCCTGTTTAAGTGCATCTTCCATATTTCACACCCCTTATGGTTAAACTATCCTTCTTATCAAAGAATCATATGGATACGAGTCTCACCTCAGAAAGACATGGAGATTAAGTACTCTCCTAGTGCCTCAACAACAGTGGCCACCTGAGGATGTTGAACAGGTTCTTCAAACAATGCTACTAACACCGCTTGCGAAGTCTTCATCATATGCACTCCACACTTTCCTTTCTTACATCGGATAACCTGTAGTGATGGATAAAAAATAAAAGTTAAAAAATGCCTGACATGGACTATGGGGAAGTTACCTACTAAGCCAGTGTGTACACTACTTCAGCCAAACAGATTTTACAACAGATACTGAAGGTTTATCAAATAAGTAAAGTCATATACCACGTCAATTCTCTTAAAGAGCTACTGTGTTACTTTTCTGCTTTCAGATAAACCAAGCTATTTATTTAAGGTGGTATTCCACAGACTTGCATATTTACTACAAACAAGTTTGACAAATACAAATATCAAACTCCAACAACAGTGCCTTCAGTTCACACAAAGTTTATTTAGCTTAACTGACATCTCACACACACACCTTTTGTTTTCCTACATGTTCCTGTACTTGCCCATATCAAAACTACTGCAAGCATTCTATTGGTCATTTCTTTCCAACCACAATCTTCTCTCACATCAAAAACACTGGTTTAAGCATGCTTGCAACAATTTTAAGTTCAAAGTATATCAGGAATTATTTTACAGTTAGGTGTAACAATTTCCCCCTTAATCTGCTTTAGAATAATACTTCTATGTAATTAATGTATATCCTGGGAGAGCTACACATCACAGCACCCAAACTAATTTTCAACTTACTATGGCCCAAGAGCAAAAATCACTATTTTGGATTAGTAAAAGTCATGCATGGTATCGTAAGAATATGTAACATCAAATTTCATAACTGAAAAAAAAAAAAAAAAAAAAAAAAAAAAAAAAAAAAGCTAATGATTATTGCATTATGCTAGTTTCACAAAGTTTTAGGAACTTCAAGAATAATAATCCCATTATATGAAAATAATTCATCGCCTTTCAATGTGCATAAGACAAAGCTCTCAAACTAGCTTCATTAAGATTTGAACCAATACTTTAACATGAGTTCTAGTAACAGATTTTGTCATTTCCCATCTGTTTTCTAAGTTATACACTAAACCATACATAGATGTTCTAAGCATGTTCTCCTACAAATATGACAAAGAAGATTCAGTATACAGTTACTTCTCCCTAGCTATTTGTTTACTGATGAATGTAAGTTTAATGAACTTTCCCTCCATAACAGCTCCTGAAGGGTGAGGTGCTTTGGCATTCATAATTTCTGAAATTCGTTTATGATCCAAGAATGTTAAAGCTGGGGAAGCTACATATATTAAACAATCATGGTGACATCACACATCCCTGCCGCAGACCTACCTTCACTGGGAACCATTAAATCGTCACTCTTCCAACTCATGCACATGGCTTACACCCTTGATGAAAGCTTCTTACTGCTTCTAGCAGCTTACCTCCCGCAACATATATTCTCAAGACCTTCCACAAAGCATCGCTATCAACCTTATCATATGCCTTCTCCACATTCATAAATGCTGTACACAAATACATCTGTTTTTCTAAGTATTTCTCACATATATTTTTTAAAGCAAACACCTGATCCACATATACTCTACCACTTCTAAAACCACACTGTTCCTCCCCAATCTGATGCTCTGTATATGCCTTCACCCTCTCAATCAATATCCTCTCATACAACTTACCAGGTATACTCGACAAACTTATAACTCTGTAGCTTGAACACTCACCTTTATCTCCTCTGTCTTTATACAATGGCACTATATATGCATTCCACCAATCCTCAGGCACTTCACAATTAACACAAAATGAATATCCTTCCCAACCAATCAACAACACAGTCACTCCCTTTCCTGATAAATTCAACTGCAGTACCACTGACTTCCGAAGCCTTGCTGAATTTCCTTTTCCACAATGCTTTCACCACCTCTTCTCTCTTCACCAAACCACTTTCCATGACACTCTAACTTTCCATACCATCCCCAACCAAAATGCCCTACATTTGCCACTCTATCATCAAACAAATTTAAAAATCCTTCAAAATACTCACTCCATCTCCACCTCACTTCATCACTACCTGTTTATCACTTCCCCTTTGCCCCCTTCACCAATGTTCCCATTTATTTTTGTCTTTCACATGAAATTTACCTCCTTGCAAAACATCTTTTCATTATCCCTAAAGTTTAATGATACTCTCTCACTCCAACTCTCATTAACCCTTTTTCAACCCCTGCACCTTCCTCTTGACCTTCTGCTGCTTTCTCTTATGTCTCCCAATCATTTGCACTCCTTCCCTGTAAGTACTGCCCAAACTCACTTGCTTCTCTTTCACTTGCAACTTTACTTCTTCATCCCACCACTTACTACAAATTGTAATCTACCAACCTCCCACCTTTCAGATGCAACACGCATCTGTTGCACATGCCATCTCTGCTTCCCTAAATACTCCCCATTCCTCACCCACTGTCCTAACTTCATTTGCCCTCACATTTTCCCATTCAACACTCAATCTCTGCTGATATTTCTTCACATAAGTCTCCTTTCCAAGTTCATTTACTCTCACCTCTCTCTTTTCCCACACATTCTTTCTTCTTTTTTGAAATCCTCTACAAATCTTCACCCCTGCCTCCACAAGATAGTGATCAGACATCCCAACAGCTGCCTTTCTCAGCACATTTACATCCAAAAGTCTCTCTTTTATATGCCTGTCAATTAAAGCCTATTGACCATATCTCCTACTCACATACATATACTTGTTTGTCTCTCTTTTTAAACCAGGTATTCCTAAATCACTGGTCTTTTTTCAACGCACAACTTCACAAGCTCTTCACTATCTCCATTCATAACACTGAATACCCCAAGCACACCAATTATACCAACTGTCACATTACCTACCTTCACATTTAAATCACCCATCACTAATACCTGGTCTCCTACACCAAAACTACTGAAACACTCAATAAGCTGCTCCCAAAACACTGGTCTCTCAAGACCTTTCTTCTCATGGCCAGGTGCAGAAGCACCAATAATCACCCTTCTCTCGCCATCCACTTTCATTTTTACCCGCATCAATCAAGAATTTACTTCATTACACTATCACACACTCCCACAAGTCCTTCCTTAGCTCTTGTCCTCTCACCAACCCCTGACTTTACTCCTAATACATTTCTAAACCATTCTTCCCCTTTACCCTTATGCTGCATTTCACTCAGGGCCAGAACATCCATGTTTCTTTCCTCCAACGCAGTACCTATCTATTCTCTCTTCTCATCTTGGTTACATAAAATGACAACACCCGAGAAATACAATCCATAAATATAAAATTTCACAGTATATATCTTCCTACCTCCCCCCATCCACAAGCCCATAAGGATACACCAACTAAATGCAGAACATTACCAGCACACCCAACACCTACCCCTGTGATTTTAATGTTTGCCATTCCACTTGGTTCAATACACAAATCCATGATCACTGAGGTAAACTACTAATAAACCAATTGCAACCTCTTAATATCCTCAACCTGCAGCACTCCACACAAGGATCAACCGGAACACACTACATGAGGTATCATCATCAATACCTGGAAAACCCTAAAAAGGTATGGTTCCCAATTTACATTCAGAAATAACATCCAGCTGGCTTTGGTACTAAAGGTAAGGACAACTTTGTAAAATACTACCATTGACATCCATAGGTGCAATATGTACAAAAAACAAGAATGCCCTTAATATATGGGGCCTAAGACTCCAGCAATTAGATGGCACAACTTGCCTGCTATCATCAAAAACATGAGATGTCCAGCAGAGAAGTGCACTGGAAAACTACCTACAAAGTGTAACAAACTAGACAGATCATGGAGGCTCTTAGGGTCTGTGGGTTGCAGCTACCAACAGCTTGGTCAATCAATGCCCTAACCCAAAGGCTTGGGCTCACCCCAGGCAAGGGGGTAGAAGACCCCAAAGATTTCATCAGGGGTTAAACAGGTAAGCCCATCCTAATAAGATTCCATCTAGCCAACCCAATCAACACAACTCTAAAATAAACATGAAAGCAAACTTGCCAGCCTTCACACAGTACATAAAAACAAAACTCCACAACTTCAGCACACATGATTTCTCACCCTTAGATCATGCACTTTAACACTTCTATCATCATCTTCAACTAAGCCAACAAAAACAACATACCATAAGATCACAGAAAGAAACACAATCCAAATTTCTTCCTAAATGTCACACATCTCATAAAGCAAAAATACACAGACAAAAATACTCACCATCAAGAGAGACTAGAAAACAAATCCACACTGTAAACAACACCATCATTAAAAGAATCACCGAGACAAACTGAAAACTGGCACCCCTTCCTCAACGTGGTGAGCCATAAGACCCACAGTAACCAACTCTAGTGCACATTACAGAATAACCACTCGTATTACACCAGTCCAGCCATAATTCACAAAAAACTCCAAACCAATTCTAATAAAATTCCCTCTACCCAAACAAACACATTCATAATCAAGACACACTGCTCAGAAATCAGCCACAAACCAACCTCATGCCAAAACAGAAGCTGTGAGAATCCTACAAACCCAGAAACAATTGTCCACCCACTCTTCTCTCCCACTGATATAAGAAATACAATTAAAACAAGGAACTCTCTTGATACTGGCCCTGACATCATATCAAATTTTCACACAAAACAATGGCACATTTGTAATCCTAGCATGTACAGATATCGTCAACTACTACTGGCTAAACAACAAAATTCCTAACAACCTTATTTCCTGCTTAACAAAAACATTCAGCACCTGCACAACCAAACAAACTTCAAACACAATCCTCATCAAAATGCTCAAAACCTAATTCAATTTAACAGCACTAACCCCCTCCCACCCGTGCCACAATGCAACCATCCTTCAACCTCACTGTGCAAGCACCTGTCCTCACATACCACCAGTGATAGCAAACACCACACTCAGAAAATTATCTACATTGTAATGATGACATTGAACAACTGTTTCTCTAACCCAGTTTTAAAACCACCAATGCTAGCAACCACTACACTCAGAAGAAACATCTGCATTGTAATAACACTGAATAAATGTCTCCCTAAACCAATTTTGAATGCTATTCCATCACACATATACCGAACTGAAGCCATATCTCGACCAGTCCCATTCTATATTTCCCTACCAAACAGTCCACATCATTTCAAATTCCTGTCTGAAATTCTGGGATCCAAATATTTACAGTGTTCTTATTGCACATGATGCACTTTTTTACTTAAGTGGCCTGTTGTGCCATCATGCAATCATTTTCAAGCACAAATTGGGAACCATGCCTTCTAGGATTTTCCAATCTACATTATCATATAACTGTTCGTGCTCTAATATTACAGCCTAAATGTTTTCAGTTGTCAATGTAGGCTGTAAAATTTCTTTTTCAACTAATAAGCAGCAGCATGTAGTCAGGAGAGTATAAATACCTTTATGACAATCTTCAAATGATTCTACCTCGTTGTCTAAGGGTACATAGAATCCAGCTTAGTCCTTTTCTTTTTTATCAACTATTGTAATGCTCCCCGAAGGTTACTACTCCACGGTCTTTCACAGTTTTTCTCTTCTCCAAAATCAGTACTATTTATTTCATCAATTCCCCTACTTATCAAACAAAACATCCTATAACCCACCCAGCACAGCCACAACCTTTACATGCCCATACCACATTACATACAAACCTCTCAAATTCTGGATGGCTCCTACCAATCACCATCCTTCTGGACAGAGAGACAAAGGTTACCAACAAACAATTCAATATTGTACCTCTATCATATGGGAAGGGGGGGGGGAATCCTCCTTAAAAGTGACAAAATGGTTAGCCAACTCCACCGCCTGAAGACAAGCAATCCACAAAGGTAACACTTCTAAAACTATCATGCTCAGGATACAATGGTGTTCCCAAGTAAGTTGTTATTTCTTCAACCTTTTTCAATCTCTTCCTTGGACCTCCTTTCACCCACTGCAAACCATCCATTCCACCCACTGCAAACCACTGTAAATACCTTAAAGGCAAACATCATCACACCCTTGCAATACTCGAGCAACAATATTCATACAACACACAAACATTGGTGTGCTTAAAACATCTGCATCCCACACAAATCCACAATCACTTTCAAACCCTAACAGACAAACTGTACCTTGGAGTTACCTTGGAGTACGATAGTCTTCGAGTGCTTTCCAAAATCACAGCCTGACTGCTAATACCATCTGCACCATGGGCCTCAAAAGGGTCTACGACCTTTACAAGTTTTCTTTTATCATTTTCCACCTTTTTCCATCAATTACAATGTTCAAGGTTATCCCCCTATGCCATACAGGTATGGTAAAGGCTGTGAATCATGTATGGTACTTACATAATGAAAATTACACATTTTTGAAGTCGAGTGATTTTATGCAAAAATTTGTTCTTTAGAAAAAACTGCCTCCATATCAGACAATCCAAGTTTTAGGAGACCCATTTTGTTTTCAGTGCCAGTTTAGAGCACCAGAGGCCATTCTGTTTTATTTTCCATATCAGTTAAATTTGAAAGCATGGTACAAAGCACAAACCTGTATAAAGAAAATCCTTTAACCTTCAACTGAGGAAGACAACAAAACTCAAAGAGATGCAAGGAAACAGTCCAAACCAGCTCGATTCACTATCCAACTCAACTATCTCAAGTTATGTATATTTCTAATGTACAGGATCATGAAATTCCACAGTACCATGTGCATAAATCATAAATGACAAAAGATTTTCAGGTGTCAAAGACCATAAACATTCAGAACTTTTTGAACAAAGTTTTAGCAACTGTAAAAAATAACAAATCCATATTGGTGGATATCACGTGAACGCAATTGCTCCTACTTGCTGAGACTAGTAGTACATTGGTTTTCTTTAACCATTACAACAGGGAATAAATATAATACAAATGAATATCAGTATCTTCCAAATTTAATGGTCAAGAGTCATAAACATACTTCTAAGATCTTTGGGGGGCAAATTAATCCTTGGTCTCAGAGCAGACTCTCTTCCCTATTCATAACAAGTACAGGGAACATATTTAACAGAAGTTACTTAATTGTCAGCTCACTGACTGCCCACAACCACACTTTCTCAATCTAACCTAATTGTCAGCTCACTGACTGCCCACAACCACACTTTCTCAATCTATCAAATTCCTAACACCAGTACAAAACTAGAACAAGCAAATATTTCTTTTGAAAAATATCACCATCCCTATTCCTGTCAAATAACACACTGACCACAACATTAGCTGATAAAGCATACTTTCGTTTAGTTCACTGAAACCACATAATTCACAGCCTAGATGACAAAAATTATGAAAAAAAAAAAAAAAAGATTTATAAACAAGCTAAGCACTACACAAAAATCTAAATCTAACAGTCTTGCTTAAAATACAAACTTCACAATTTCAACACTCCATCCAAATCTAATACAAACCATCTTTTACAGACCAGAAGTAATTACATTTTCCCTATTTAGTACTCCTATGTCACATCTATTACTCTTATCAGTAAAAATACACATCTGCAATCTTACCCTCTCGTTGCCGGAGAGGTAAATGAACTTTTCACCACCTAAATGAACTCCTGTCATTGCCAGACTGTCTTGATCTCCAAAACTGGATGTCAGCTTAACTAGCTCCTCCCGTGTTGGCTGAAAAAGAACAAAAAGCAACGTCAATCATCTTGAAATACAGTTGTGGAAATCAGTATCTACCAAATCCTCAACAACAGTATGAGATCTTACCCTCAAATCTCAACTTACATCTTCAATTCAAATACACAAATTCTGGTGAAAAAATCAGAAGTTATTTCAACAAGATCTCACATCAAGACTTCCAAATATACAAAAATGTCAAAACTAGGATTCTAATGCTTTTAAAATCTTTAAATAATAAAAAAGGATATCTGAAGATGAGCAAGCTGAAGGTCAAAATACGTCACCCAACTCCTTCAATTGAAATCTGTTCCACTGGCAGCCTCAACAAAATCAATGAAAGTTGATTAAGGCATCTTGTGTCAACAGGATACTTTGCTCAAGAAATAATCTAAATGGCATACGATGAATAGTACAATTATCCAAACACGTGATCCATGCACGCATCTTCTACCACTCCTGAAACCACTGTTCTGTCATAATCAGAAACTGTGCAAACCACCAACCTCTCAGTCACCAAACTTCCATACACCTTAGCAATTGCACTTAAGGTCTATCTATCTATCTCTGACACCTGTTCCATTCTGGAGCTCCCTTAAGGATATGGCCACAGCAATAGAATCTCCATAACTAGAGAATGCTAGTGCCACTTCTTAGCCTTTAGTGTCTCACCCTTAACAGGCCACTGGCAGAGGGCAAGTCCAACACAGTGTTTGAAGAGGCTCCTACCTAAAGTTTCCAGCTAATGCTCCTACCTAAATGTTCCCACCTACTACTTCTTGCCAAAAGACAGAGATGTGCGAGTTATGTCTTGTCAAGAGTTGTGTGTGACATGTGCGAGTTATGTCTTGTCAAGAGTTGTGTGTGACAAAAAGATTGCATGTCCATGGACAGAATGCCAGTGGACAACGTGTGGATGAAGCAGAAAGAAAAGACAGCTACCTGGGTCAGAGGTGTGCAACTTGACGAGCACTGAAGTACTAGCTTATTATGCAGCTGTCACTAACTCTTCAGATAACCAGGAGGGTAGTACTGGTAATATACCTCCCTGGTCATTGGCTGCCTACAAACTACTACCTACTACATTCAAGACAAATCTGTAATTTGAACATTCACTTTTGTCCCCCTTGCCTTTACATAATGGCACTATACAGACATTCCGAAAATCCTTAGGCACTTTGCTATCACATATACATGCACTGAAAATCTCAAGTACTTAACCAAAGAACAACAATTACCCGCTTTCAAATCTAACTGCAATGCCATCAAATCATTTGTTCTCTTGTTTTTCTCACACTTTCGTTCAGTAGTTCATATCACCAAAATTAATGCTACATGATATCAATAATTTCAAAATCATTCTATGTCGCATACTTAAAAAAAAAAAAAAAAAAAAAAAAAAAAAAAAAAAAAAAAAAAAAAAAAAAAAAAAAAAAAAAAAAAAAAAAAA
>JAYMFT010413746.1:0-18074 GCA_038088735.1 Panulirus argus | reverse complement strand
ACCAATATATATGTTTTTATATTATATATATATATATATATATATATATATATATATATATATATATATATATATGGTATTAGATCCTCATAAACGTTAAAGCTTAATCAAGGGATATACAGTATCATTATGAAGAATTTTACATCGTCAGTGTATGTTACCTTCATCATAAAACTGTAAGCAAAACATTTATTTTTTTTTAGGAACTCTAGTGCCAGACCCTGATCAGTGTTGCCAGCAGTATCAAAGCCAACTCGCTCTTAAATTCCAGGTAAACTTCGAGTTGAAAACTTCGTCACCCTTTCACGGTTTTACGACTTATTGCTGTGCGTGGCCCTTGCCAGGAATGGCTTGATAAAACCAGTTAGCTTTGTCCGGGTGACCGATGGGTCTGTGGGAGTTATTTACCAACCTAAGTATCAGCTGACAGTTTTGGCGGGAAGCTACTGCCTCGACCTGACAATTTGCGCGGGAGGGAGTGAAGCCGTCAAGGCAAATTATTCCGCTTTTGTGATGGTGTTTAACACCCATGAGGGCAACTGTGTTATGGCAGGCTTTTGGTATTCGGTGTATTTTCAGTAGAAAGCCTTCAGTCTTTAATGACAGCTAACGTAGTTGTTTCGCGGACTTAGAAAAGAATGAATATGATGCAAGATGAAAAAATTTGAAAATTTTCACTGACAGAGATATGTAGCAACGGTAGTGGCCATTATGCAGAAAAATGAAGCAATACCAGGAAAGAATTACATCAAGGAGGATATGCAAGAGAAAGCATTAAAAAGAAGAGCCTTGCGAATAAATAGTGCATTAACAACAGGAAACTTTTAGACGGAAATAAATCTCCGCGGCAGAGGAAACAAATTGTAATGTGGAAGTATAAATCTGGAGGAAGTGAACGAATACATCTTGAAAGGGAAGAGAAAGAGGCTGTGCAGTGTTTTGTCATAAGTCTGGACACAGATAGAATTCATTATTTACCTTTAGTTCAACAAATGTCGAGTTTGCTTGTCAAGAACTGTCATGCAATTTAAACATTTGTTGGAATAAACGTAAATTGTTAAGTCTTAGCCTAGGAGTCCGGACTTTTGAGACAACCTGTATTTGGCAACTGCTGGAGCGGAGGGAGACGTCGGCTGGCCGGCTCAGACGAAATTGAAACTGGAAACTGGAGTCGCTTCCAGGGCCCGTCCCTGGCCCTTCGCTGGAACTCTGCTGCAAACTGAATTTTTCACACCGGGACACGGAATCCTAATGCCTGGAACACTGGTGCCTGAAGGGTGAAAGATTTTATTTCAGATTGGAATTTGGATCGTAAAGAGTGTTCCAGGAATTTTACAATTGAAGCCAAGGTATCTTAGTGCTGGAACCTTTGGAGATCTAGTGCCTGGACATGGAAAACAATCAGGATTTAAGATGTAATTTCCAGCAAATTACTGAATTCACAAGACGGAAAGTGGAATTTCGCTTTTCGGTCTTGCTGTCTCCAAGGTGGAACTTAGAACCACAAGGCTGGAAGGCTTGGCAGTACAGCAGATAGCGACAGCTGCTGACCCACAATATAACCCCTGGAACTTGGTACGCAGGCTGGAGGTTGTCGGGAACGCTGCAGAAGATTTCCCGATTCGGACATGGAATCTCCACTTGGAACAAGAAGTGTGGGTCTGCTTGATATGGATGGCGGTACTCGGGGAGTGGGAGGGGTGGATGTTTAGCCCTGACGCCGCAATATTGTCTTGGTCTCTCCGGATCCCCGGGGTCTGTCCTGGTCTGAACCGTTGCTGCCTGATGGACGTTTATTGAACAGAATGGAACACAGAGTCAAGTGTAACCTAACTTAGCTTGAACTCTTTAGACTTGATACTACCTGCTTCTAAAGTTTCCTTTCTCAATAGTCCAATGGCTTCTCGTTTATGAATCAGCGTAACGACGGTTAAAGTTAACTAAATTTGGCCACCGTGGAAGGCTATGATTTAATGGTTTTTCGGTGTCGATCATCAGAGAATGGGAATGGCAGCTGCCAGTCAGGGCTACGATTTGGGAACAAATCACGCTGAGGAAAAGCCAATAGTAGTTCTGAATTTGCGTCGAGTTTCCCCAGATGCCCTTCCCGTGTACTGGGGCAGATGCTGGAGCCCAGGAATTAAATTGGAACTTCAAGTAGGGGCATTACCTTGCTATCCTGTCTGGGAAGTTGTAACAGTAAAAGTCATTTGAGAATCAATTGAAGCGTGTCCTGATTGGACGTGGCGGGATGGAGGTCAAATGAGAACCTGGGATACCTTGAAGGCGTGTCCTGATTGGACGTAGGTAGGATGAAGGTCAAATGAGCACCTGGGATTCCTTCGTGTCCCCATCGGATATCAATTGTCTGGATGGCATGGATATTTGAAGGGAAGCCAGACACATCCACTTCCTTGCCAGGAATAGTGAAAATAACTGATGGTGCCGACAGGTCCAGGCTGGCTGGACTGGGTCACTGTTGATCGGTTGAAAGTTATCGCATTCCTCGTATGACCTAATGTCTGCCCTGAGCCCTGACGCCATGGAAGTGTGTTCACAAACCCATGACCACACACTCTCACCACACTCTTCTGCACGAACCTCATGACCACATACTCTATTACCACACTCCTCTGCACGAACCTCATGACCACACACTATCACCACACTCCACTGCACATCTACCAAGGCACTTCTTACACGAGCCACATGACCACACACACTACCACCACTTTCCTCTACACGAACCTCATGACCACACGTTATACCACCACACTCCTCTACACGAACCTCATGACCACACACTCTGTCACCACTTTCCTCAACACGAACCTCATGACCACACACTCTGTCTACACATTACACGAACCTCATGAAAACACGGTCTGCCACCACACTCCTCTACACGAACCTCATGACCACACACTCTTTTACCACACTCATCTACACGCGCCTCATGACCACACACTCTACCACCACACTCCTCTACACAAACCTCATGACCACACACTCTATCACCACACTCCTCTACACGAGCCTCATGACCACACACACACCCTACTACCACACTCCTTTACTCGAACCTCATAACCACACACTATCACCACACTCCTCTACACGAACCTCATGACCACACACTCTACCACCACACTCCTCTATACGAACCTCATGACCACACACACTTCCACCACACTTCTCTACACGAAACTCATGACCACACACTCTATCACCACAATCATCTACACGAATCTCATGACCACACACTATCACCACACTCTGCACGAACCTCATGGCCACACACTATCACCACACTCCTCTACCCGAACCTCATAACCACACACACTACCACCACACTCCTCTACACGAACCTCATCACCACACTTCACCAACATACTCCTCTACAAGAACCTCATGACCGCGCACTCTATCACCACACTCCTCTACACGAGCCTCATGACCACACACTCCAACACCACACTCCTCTACACGAGCCTCATGACCGCACACTCTATCACCACACTCCTCTACACGAGCCTATGATCGCACACTCTACCACCACACTCCTCTACATGATCCTTGTGACCGCACACTCCACCACCACACTCCTCCACACGAACCACTTGACCACACACTCTACCACCACACTCCTCTACACGAGCCTCAAACCACACACTCTACCACCACACTCCTCTACATGAACCTCATGACCGCACACTCCTACACGCGAACCTCATGACCACACACATTACCACCACACTCCTCTACACAAGCCTCATGATCACACACTCCAAGACCACACTCCTCCACGCGAACCTCATGACTTCACACTGCCACCACACTCCACTACACGAACCTCATGACCGCACACTCTTCCACCACACTCCTCTGCAGGAGTCGCATGACCACACACTGTACCACCACACTCCACTACAGGAGCCTCATGACCACTTACTCTACCACCACACTCCTCATCACGAACCTCATGACCACACACACTACCACCACACTCCTGTACGAGAACCTCATGACCACACACTCAGTCACCACACTCCTCTACAGAGACCTCATGACCACACACTCTACCACCACACTCCCCTACTCGAGTCCCTTGACCACACACTCTATCACCACACTTCTCTTCACGAGCCTCATGACCGCACACTCTACCACCACACTCCTCTACACGAGCCTCATGACCACACATTTTACTACCACGCTCCTCTACACGAGCCTCAGACAACACACTCTACCACCACTCTCCTCCACGCGAACATCATGACCATACACTCTATCAACACACCCCTCTACACGAGCCTCATGACCATACACACTACAGCCACGCTTCTCTACACGAATTTCATGACCGTATACTCTACCACCACACTCCTCTCTACGAACCTCATGACCACACACTCTTCCACACGAGCCTCATGACCACACACTCTCCCGCTACACTCCTCTACACGAACTTCATGACCGTACTTTATCACCACACTCCTCTACGCGAGCCTCATGACCACACACTCTACACCACCACATTCCTCAACACGAACCTCATGACCACACACTCTACCACCACACTCCTCTACGCGAACCTCATGACCGCACACTTTACCACTACACTCCTCTACGAGAACTTTACGACCACACACTCTATTACCACACCCCACTACACGAACCTCATGACCACAAACTCTACCACCACACTCCCCTACACGAACCTCATGACCACACACACTCACCACACTCCTCTGCACGAACCTCATGACCGCACACTCTGCCACCACACTCCTCCACACGAGCCTCATGACCAAACACTCTACCACTACACTCCTCTACTTGAACCTCATGACTACACACTATCACCACACTCCTGTACAGAATCCTCATGACCACACACCCTGCCACCACACTCCTCTGCACGAGCTTCATGACCACACACTCTGCCACCACACTACACGATCCTTATGATCAGACACTCTATCAACACACTCCTCTACACGAGCCACATGACCTCACACTACCACCACACTCCTCTACACGAACCTCATGACCACACAGTCTACCACCACACTCCTCCACGCAAACCTCATGACCACACACTCTACCACCACACTCCTCTACACGAGCCTCATGACCACTCATTCTTTTACCTCACTCCTCTACACGAGCCTCATGACCACACACTCTACCACCACACTCCCCTACACGAGTCTCCTGAACCACACACTCTATCACCACACTCCTCCACACGAACCACATGACCACACACTCTACCACCACACTCCTCTACACGAGCCTCAGACCACACACTCTACCACTGCACTCCTCCACTCGAACCTCATGACCGCACACTCTCCCACCACACTTCTCCACGCGAACCTCATGACCACACACTCTACCACCACATTCCTCTATACGAACCTCATGACCACACACTCTATCTCCACACTCCTCTGCACGAGCCTCATGACCACACTCTCCAAGACCACACTCCTCCATGCGAACCTCATGACCACACACTTTACCACCACACTCTTCTACACGAACCTCATGACCACACACTCTTCTACCACACTCATCTACACGAGCCTCAGTCAGCACACACGAGCCCCATGGCCACACAGTCCAACACCACACTCCTCCTTCATGACCTCACACTACTACCACACTCCTCTACACGCACCTCACACTACTACCACACTCCTCTACACGCACCTCATAACCGCACACTCTTCCACCACACTCCTCTACCGGAGTCTCATGACCACACACACTACCGCCACGCTCCTCTACAAGAACCTCGCCACGCTCCTCTACACGAACCTCATGACCGCACACTTTATCACCACACTCCTCTACATTAACCTTATGAACACACACTCTACCACCACACTCTTCTACACAAGCATCATGGCCACACACTCTATCACCACACTCCTCTACATGAGCCTCATGACTACACACTCTACCACCACACTCCTCTACACGAACCTCATGACCACACTCCTCTACACGAACCGCATGACCACACTCTTCTACACGAGCCTCATGACCACATACTCTACCACCACACTCCTCAACACGAGCCTCATGACCACACACACAACCACCACACTCCTCTACACAAACTTCATAATCGCACACTCTACCACCACACTCCTGTACGAGAACCTCATGACCACACACTCAGTCGCCACACTCCTCTCCACAAACCTCATGACCACACACTTCCACCACACTCCCCTACACGAGTCCCTTGACCACACACTCTATCACCACACTTCTCTACACGAGCCTCATGACCACACACTCTACCATCACACTCCTCTACACGAGCCTCATGACCATACACTCTATAACCACACTCAACACGAACCTCATGACGGCACACTCTACCACCACACTCTTCTACACGAACCTCATGACCACACACTCTTCTACCACACTCATCTACACGAGCCTCAGTCAGCACACATTACCACCACTCTCCTCCACGCGAACCTCATGACCATACACTTTACCACCACACTCCTCTACACGAGCCTAATGACCACACACTCCACCACCACTCTCCTCCACGCGAACCTCATGACCTCACACTCTACCACCACACTCCTCTACACGAAACTCATGACCATACACTCTATCAACACACCACTCTACACGAGCCTCATAACCATACACACTACCGCCACGCTTCTCTACACGAATTTCATGGTCTTATACTTTACCACCACACTCCTCTATACGAACCTCATGACCACACACTCTTCTACACGAGCCTCATGACCACACACTCTCCCGCCACACTCCTCTACACGAACCTCATGACCCTACTACTCCTCTACACGAACCTCATGACCCTACTCTACCACCACACTCCTCTACACGAGCCTCATGACTGCACACTCTACCACCACAATCCTCTACGAGAACCTCACGACCACACACTATTACCACACTCCTCTACACGAACCTCATGACCACACACTCTACCACCACACTCCCCTACACTAACCTCATGACCACACACACTATCACCACACTCCACTACACGAACCTCATGACCGCACACTCTACCACCACACTCCACTACAGGAGCCTCATGACCATATAGTCTACCACCACACTCCTCAGCACGAGCCTCATGACCACACACACTACCGCCACACTTTTCTACACGAATTTCATGACCGTATACTCTACCACCACACTCCCCTACACGATTCTCCTGACCACACACTCTATCACCACACTCCTCTATACGAACCTCATGACCACACACTCTATCACCACTCTTCTACACGAGCCTCATGACCACACACTCCAACACCGCAGTCCTCCATGCGAACCTCATGACCACACACTCCAACACCGCACTCCTCCACACGAGCCTCCTGACCACACACTCCAACACCACACTCCTCCACGTGAACCTCATGACCACACACTCCAACACCGCACTCCTCCACTCTAACCTCGTGACCACACTCTCTACCACCACATTCCTCTACACGAACATCATGACCACTCACTCTTTCACCTCACTCCTCTATACGAGTCTCATGACCACACACTCTCCCACCACACTCCCCTACACGAGTCTCCTGAACCACACACTCTTTCACCACATTCCTCTATACGAACCTCATGACCACACACTACCTCCACACTCCTCTACACGAGCCTCATGACCACACACTCCAACACCGCACTCCTTCACGCGAACCTCAAGACCACACACTTTACCATCACACTCCTTTACACGAGCCTCATGACCACACACTCCAACACCACACTCTTTCACCCGAAACTCATGACCATACAATCTACCACTACACTTCTCTACACGAGCCTCATGACCACACACTCCACCACCACACTCCTCCACGCGAACCTCATGACCTCACACTCTACCACCACACTCCTCTACGCGAACTTCATGACCACACACTCTATCACCACACTCCTCTACACGAGCCTCATGACCACAAACACTACCACCACCCTCCTCTACACGAATTTCATAACCGTACACTCTACCAACACACTCCTCTTCACGAACCTCATGATCACACACACTTCTAAACGAGCCTCATGACCACACACTCTCCCGCCACACTCCTCTACACGAACTTCATGACCACACTCTGTCACCACACTTCTCTAGACGAGCCTCTTGACCACACACTCTACCACCACATTCCTCAACACGAGCCTCATGATCACACACTCTACCACCACGCTCCTCTACACGAACCTCATGAGTACACACTTTCCTACCACACTCCTCTACACGAACCTCATCACCACACTCCTCTACACGAACCTCATCACCACACACTCTACCACCACAGTCCTCTGCACGAGCCTCATGATCACACACCCTACCACCACACTACACGATCCTCATGATCACACGCTCTATCAACACTCCTCTACACGAACCACATGACCGCGACCACACTCTCTATCACCAGACTCCTCTACACGAACCTCATGATCACACTCTCTGTCACCACACTCCTCTACACGAACCTCATGATCACACACTCTGCCACCACACTCCTCTACACGAGCCTCATGACCGCACTCTCTACCACCACACTCCTCTACACGAGCCTCATGACCGCACTCTCTACCACCACACTCCTCTACACGAGCCTCATGATCACACACTCCACCACCACACTCCTCCACGCGAACCTCATGACTACACACTCTCCCACCACACTCCTCTACACGAGCCTCATGATCACAAACTCCAACACCACACTTCTCCACGCGAACCTCATGACCACACACTCTACCACCACACTTCTTTTCACAAGCCTCAGACCTCACACTCTACCACCACACTCCTTTACACGAACCTCGTGACCACATACTCTTCCGCCACACTCGTGTACAGGAGCCTCATGACCACACACTCCAACACTACACTTCTCCACGCCAACCTCATGACCATGCACTCTACCACCATACTCCTCTACACGAGCATCATGGTCACACGCTCTGTCACCACACTCCTCTACACGAGCCTCATGACTACACTCTCTACCACCACACTCCTCTACGCTAACCTCATGACCACTTTCCTCTACACGAGCCTCATGACCGCCTACTCTACCACCACACTCCTTAACTCGAACCTCATGACCACGCACTCTACTACCACACTCCTCTACACGAACCTCATGACCACACACTCTACCACCACACTCATCTAAACGAACTTCGTGACCACTTACTCTACCACCACACTCCTCTACACGGACCTCATGACCACACACACTACCACCACACTCCTCTACACGAGCCTCATGACCGCACTCTCTACCACCACACTCCTCTACGCGAGCCTCATGACCAAACACTCTACCACGAAACTCCTCATCACGCGCCTCATGACCACACACTCCACCACCACACTCCTCCACGAGAACCTCATGACCACACACTCTCCCACCACACTCCTCTACACGGGCCTCATGACCACAAACTCCAACACCACACTTCTCCTCGCGAACCTCATGACCACACACTTTACCACCACACTTCTTTTCACAAGCCTCAGACCTCACACTCTACCACCACACTACACGAACCTCATGACCACACACTCTTCCACAACACTCGTCTACAGGAGCCTCATGACCACACACTCCAACACCACACTTCTCCACGCGAACTTCATGACCACACACTCTGCCACCATACTCCTCTACACGAGCCTCATGTCCACACACTCCAACACCACACTTCACGCGAACCTCATGACCACACACTCTACCACCACACTCCTCTACACGAACCTCATGACCACACACTCTACCACCACACTCCTCTACACGAGCCTCATGACCACACACTCCAACACCACACTTCTCCACACGAACCTCATGACAACACACACTACTACCACACTCGTCTACACGAACCTCCTGACCACACACTCTCCCACCACATTCCTCTACACGAACCTCATGACCGTACACTCTACCACCACATTCCTCTACGCGAACCTCATAATCACACGCTCTATCACTACACTCCTCTACACGAACCTCATGACCACACACTCCAACACCACACCCTTCTACACGAGCCTCCTTGCCACACACTCCACCACCACACTCCTCCAAGCGTACCTCATGACCACACACTCTACCACCACACTCCTCTACGCGAACCTCATGACCAAACACTCTACCACGAAACTCCTCATCACGCGCCTCATGACCACACACTCCACCACCACACTCCATTACGCGAACCTCATGCCCACCCACTCTTTCAACACACTCTCTCAGAGGATCGAGGACGGTTTATTGTAAATAGCTGGATAGATATGACAATATCTACTCCAGTGGATGAATATACCTTGATTGCCCACCCCGGGTCATGTAGGAATCAGATGGAAGAAGGTACAACAGATTCCTGAATGGCGGAAAATATTATTCGTCTCAATTGTTCCCGGGCCGCTCGTGCGGAAAGCAGTTCCCCCTCCCCGCACGGGATTAGAAAGACTGGAAGCGCCTTCCTATGGCCGGGGGAATCACCGAGTCAAATGAGGATCGGTGTCTAGTCAGTTGGGAAGCTTTGTCGAGTCAAATGAAAATCTTCATAGAGTCAGATGAGAATCATCGAGTCGGATGAAAATCTTTATAGAGTCAGATGAGAATCGTCGTCGAGTCAAATGAGAATCTTCATAGAGTCAAATGAGAATTCTTGTAGTCAGATGAGAAACCGTATAGAGTCAAGTGAAGAACCGTGTATAATTTACAAGAGAAGTTTTGTCGAATCTCTGAGAATCCTCGAGTCACTCCAGAGTCTTTGTAGAGTCAAATGGGAATCCTTCATTTGTCAAATAAGAATCATTGTCGAGTCAAAGTAAGAATCCTCGTCGAGTCAGTAAAGAATCCTTCCAAGCAATCCTCGTGGAATCAAATGAGAATCCTTGTCGACTCGACTGAAGATCTTCGTCGAGTCAAATGAGAATCTTCGTATTGTCAACTGAGAATTCGTGTCGATTCAAATAGCGCCTTGAGTTCAGGAATGAAAGAAGCTTATGAAGGAAGTATACCGAAGAAGGAAGCTGTTGAACCTTTGAAAGGACGTGTGAATGCTGTGTTCATGAATTGAAAGAACAACTTTTTGAAGGATTGCATATGTTTTAAACCTGGCGAAGAGTGAATGAAGGGAGCTGATGGAAAGCATGTGTGTATGACGGAAACTTATGAAGGTTTGATGTAACATAAGGAAGTTTTCCAAGGCTTTGATGTGAATGAAGGAAGTTTTGTCCAGGTTTCGGATAAGTGAATGGATTTCTTTTTAGCAAGGTTTCGTGTGAATGAAGCGAGATGTATCAGTTTTATGTTAATAGAAGCAATTTTGTGTGAATGAATGGAATTTTGTTAAGGCTTTGAGTGAAGGAGCTTTTGAAAAAAAAATTAAGATCTGAGCTTTTGAAAGAAAAGGTTATGAATGAAGCAACCTATGAATGCATGAATTGAAAGAAGGGAACTTTGGAAAACTGAATGAAGGGAGTGTGTGAAAGGGGTCGCTATGTTATGGGTGATGTCAATGAGTGATCGCGAAGGCTGGTGTAAATGGAAGGAATTTTGTAAACTTAAAAGCTGTGAAAGAAATGAGCTTTTTCGTCACTGAAAGTAGTTTTCCGAAGATAAGACAAAGTAAACATTCCCTCTGGCTCTTGCTCCGTGGCTTCCAAACTCTGAATAAAAACAAAAATGAAACATATAATTAGAAGTAAAACTTTTAGAGATACGAGTTGGCTTGGAAACATCGTTATAATTATTTTGATTATATCTTACATGTGCTCGGAGATTAACTGAATTTTAGTGAGAATACCGGAGTATGCGAGCGATTCCTGGGCAGTTGGTGATAAATTATAGTCGTGTCTGGCAGGGTGACAAACGGGATACTTGAAGGTCCTTGGCAGCTAATAATTTCCTGCTTTCATCTCCTCGTCGTTGACGCCGGGGGATCTGAATCTTTCGTCGTGTGGGATCCGACCGGCTCTTGTTTTAACTTGGGGTCGAATGGTACAAAAGATATGACCAAACTGTTATAATGCGCAGTCTTTTATTTGTTGGTTACCATTGTTTATACCAGGGTTCATAGAAAGGTTTGAATTTATATAAATGGTATACTGTTCTTGATTATCAAAATGAGAGCTAGGATTCATGATTGCCCTCCCGGATTTGTTCTAAAACTTCCGCCCTGTTATCTTAACGAGGCCGTTGCCGGATCCCAGCATTCTTTTGTTTACTTGGTTGAAGATAAATTGTGTTCAGAAGTTAGTTGTACTTGGGAGGCGCCGAGATTAAATAAGGGGTTGTCGACTTGTGTGAATGTTAGTTGGACATCCGACTCGCAAATACGAGAGAACGCAGACTTTAGTTGGAAAGTGGGTCCAAAAGTTACCGTCAAACCTGTAACGCAGACAGACGCCACACAGGCAGTTTGTTTTTCCCCGGGAATTGTTTCGAGTGCCATCTGTTGAGTGAACGGCAAACGAGGAATTGTTTCGAGTGCCATCTGTTGAGTAAACGGCAAATGAGGAATTGTTTCGAATGTCATCTGGTGAGTGAAGGGCAAACAAGGAATAAGGAGAGGGGGATTTTCTTTTTTTTTTTTTTCTTGATTGGAACATTTTTTAGTGTACTGTAGTTGTTGGGTTATTCTTTTCGTGAACAGTTTCGTTTTCGTTTGAACACTTCTTGATTATTTTTGAAATTTGAAATTGCTGAAGTCCTAGTTGTAGATTATCGGAGAGAGAGAGAGAGAGAGAAGAGAGAGAGAGAGAGAAAATTACGTACGAATAAGTACAACGAGAATATGCCAAAAGGCAGGGATAGCGTGTAGGTGAGGCGGAAAGATCAGATAGCTACCTGGGCCGAAGGAGTGAAGCTTGACAGACACTGAAGTGCTGGCTCGCTTGCTGCGCAGATGTCACTAGCATCCACCCGGTACACCCCGGCCGGGTAGTACCGGTGATATTCCTGCCTGGTCGGTGGCTCTCTACCACCTACTGGAGAGAGAGAGAGAGAGAGAGAGAGAGAGAGAGAGAGAAAGAAAATTTTGTTTCCATGTGAATCCGGGAACCTACTTTTTGCAGACGTGTAATTCATTTGGTAGCGAGAGTTTCTGTACGGGTTTTAAAAGTGAGCCATTGTGATGAATAATACCCGCCGTGATTTATTCATCGATGCTTTTACCAGGAAATGGAAATGCTCTGATAACTCAATTCAAAAATCAAAACGGCACAGGTGTCACAGAAAATGCGATTGTGAGTGACATTATTGTAATTTTATGAATAATAGAATGTTGTACATTGGCGAAGATATTTCATTTTAAATATTTCATATTTCGTGTGTTCTATATAGTTGATTATAGCGGGCGCAGAGAACGAACTATAGATATCTATATAACGTGTGAACTTTCCAGGCATATGTGGAACATAGATATATCATGTTAAAATGCTTCTCCTTGTTGTGAGAACAATTGGGGTTTCAAGCCTTTGTGTTTACGTGAATTATTATTAGAATTATTATTATTATTATTATTATTATTATTATTATTATTATATTATTATTATTATTATTATTATTATTATTATTATTGCTAGCCCAGCACTTGCCCCAATAATGGCGCAAGCCCCAGCAGAGGTGCGCTGTCTCCTCGCCTCAAACATCGCCTTCCACCTTCACATCTTTCTCTTATAAGGATCAGATCAACAGCCAGTCCAGTCCGTCATTCCCTAGTGTCGTACCATGATGCTCAAGGGTCGTGTACTGTCGTGCTAAAGGGTCGTGTGCGCATGTAGGCCTTTTTAGATGGCGTGAGAAGGTTGTGTCACGGGGGCTGTGGCCTGAAATGTTTTGCGACATTCCCTCCTTCTGAACACCTGGAGGGGGTCTTCAACCCCCGGAGCCCGAGCTGGGCCCAAGCTGTTGCGTGGGTCGTTGGTCGATCAAGCTGTTTGAAGCCGCAACCCGCAAGCTCACACAGCCCTGCACCCCCAACCGTGGCTGGTCTAGTACACTTTATAGGTTCCTGTCCAGTGCACTGTTCATGCTCCTGCATCCCATGTTGTCTCTGATGGCCGACACAGACCGGTGACAGAGTGACGTAGTCATGTCACTACCCGGGCAAAGCGGACGACCACGAAACATGGCGGTCAGGCGGCCCATATATTATGACGCCAAAACGTCCCCCGTTCGCTCATAGTTCAAAACATTGTCGCTCACCTCATAATTAGCTGCGTTTTCTTTTTCGTATTATTTTGTTTTCTTGGTAGTGATAAAACGAATTTTTTTTTTTTTCACTGTTCGTTGCTTAAACAATGAGCATAGACATTGTCTGGTCACCGGTTGGTAGAAATGGAAGCTATTTTAGTAGTCTAACTCTGACCTATATTCATTTTCGTAATCAAAGAGAAACATAGGGATGGTCTACATTACCCAGTGCAAGAATTCCCGGCAGCGGTCGTCCGAGGCGGTCATGGCCGACTAATAAAAACAACTTGGCGTCACCATTTTCCAAAGACTCGGAAGTTGAGCGACAAATGTCGATGCTCAGAGCAACTCTTTTTCTCCCTTTGCCACCATTATTTTAATTATTTGTTGGGGGTCATCCCAGTAGTGAAACCAGAAGAAATTTAGGATTGGAGCATATCTGTTACCCTTGAAATATATCCGTACGCCTGTAAACCTTGAATATATGTAGTATATATACGGCTGAAGTGAGGTTTATTATTCTGGAACTGTTAATAGCTCGAATAAGAAATGACTGCCATGTACGCCCTATGCTGGACCTTAGTCTTAGCTTCTTTTGTAGAGATTTTTTTTTTTCTTAAATGGAAGTTTCTTGCAAAACTTTTAGGAAAAAGTGATTAACTCACAAATCAGTTAGCCAAGGAAATTGAAATCACAGATTCGTTCTGTTATCAAATTCATTAGTTTTCATACACACGAATAAAGAAAAAAATAGTTTCCAAAGTTCTTTTTACTATTTTATGGTTATTTTCCTTAAATTCAGCTCGCGATAGCATTAGCATGTTTTTATAGTCCATGAAATGTTTCTTTTATTGCGTCAGTTACTAAAGTCTCCGTCCTTAACTCACTTTTTTTTTCACTGTATTCTGTCATAAGTAAATGCAACAAAACAAGTCAGTCTTTCACATTAGTTACAAAACCGAACTGAGCCGAACACTTGTCTTCATGTCAATAGAACTAGACAACATAATTACGTGGATGCAGACAGTGAGCTCTTTTCCGAATAACCATAGAGTACAAGTCCTCTCCCCACCGGATTTGGGCTCGTGTGTCATTCATAGTATTGTTTAAGGTCCAGGAAAAAAAAATAATCTAATGGTTTTGTAACTTTCACCGCAAAATGTTGAGGGAAGTAATTTGGTTGCGCCACGTAAATCCTGCACAAATGGTGATGAATGATTTTGTGTTGTAGAATCAGTTTATTCTTCGCCTACCTCAAAAAGGTGTTTGTCATAATATGGTTATCATTTTTTTCATCGTTTGTGTCTCGGTTATTTATTATGATGGTAAACAGTTTATTCTTCGTCTTACCGTCGTAAAGATATCTTTTATAACATGATAACCATTGCAATAACGTGGTAATCAGTTTATTCTCCGTTTCAGTTCCACTGTTATCTATTAAAGCATGATAATCAGTTTATTCTAGGTGAATCTCATAAGATTTATTACAGTGACATGGTAATTAGTTTATTGTTCGCCAGTCTCATGAAGGTATCTCTTACAAACTGGTAATCAATTTACTGTCTTAATCTGATTATTGTTTAATTATAAAATGGTCATTACTGATGTATCATTGGAAATTTAGATAGACTGTAGTGCATTTGCAAATATGTATCCAGTGATATATATATATATATATATATATATATATATATATATATATATATATAACAAATGGACTGTAATGAAGTTGCAAATGTGTATCCAAGGAAATTTATATAAAGCAAATACGTATCTCAGAATGTAGGGAGTAACTTGGTCAGATGTGGGACGGTATCGCAAAGCTGGCTCTGGCAAGGTGTCCTTGGGGATAACACACTTGGTCCTGAAACTGTTGAGAGACGGTATAAAGTGAGATGTGATGCATACACGACACTAGAGACGATCGCCAGGGGTGTGGAGAAGAAACAGGGACGCTCATAGGAGCCCTGATTATTTTTTTTCCTAACTTTCTAAAAACTTTCTGGTAAGGAGATTCCTAATCAGGACGGCAACTGGTTCATAAACAAACCTAAATGCATTAAGTGTCTTGTGTGACGATGATTTTGAGCTTTACAATTATAAAATACCCTAAGCCGTGGGGAGAGAGGAGAACCCCCCCCCCCTGCTAATTTGTCCTGGAGAACATGGTAGACTCCGCCGTGATGGTTTTTGAAATCTTCATATTGTTGCTTTCTGTAGTAATTTATGCGTTCCCTGGAGGGTAAACCTTGATCTCAACTTAGAAATTTGGAGACTCGTAAACTGTGTATATAGAGAGAATCGAAAGTAATGGGAAAATAGCTATTGCATATGAAGCTGCTGACGGTAAAATCAGGTGTTACAACTGCTAAGAAATCAGGTGATCTGAGTGAGTGTTCGTGACCCAACACCATCGAATCTTTGCCTTGATGAAAGGACACTCCGGTGAACCCGTAATGGTGGCTGTTCTGCCTGAACGTAACTGTGGCAACTAAGTTCTTCTCTGTGTGTGACTTTTGCATTTATCTTTTGGGAGATGGATGTGGGTGGGTGTATTTATAGTTGGGTGTAAGATTAACTATGAAATAGTTCAATGGTAGTCACATCTCACCCCAGGCCAGTGATGCTGCTTGATGCCATGGTGTTTTGAGATAAAAGTACCTGTGATAAGAAAGATAACTATTTTTTTCATAGAAGTACCAAGGAAATGGGACTCCTCTTAACAAGATGGAGTGCTAGTTTCATCGCCCAATTTACGTTCATGAGTCCTCCAAGTTCTTACCTAGGTTGTTCGATGTTCTCCAACCCATTATAGTTATGAGAGGTAAGGCTGTTTGATGAAACTCAAGTGGCACTCAAGAGTATTTGGAGGGGCATTTCGCCACTCACAGGAGCACCAGCGTGACATATTTTGACTCTTACAAATGTAGTAATGTAGTCATGTGTTAGCAACAATGGCATCAGTAAGCACTCTTTCACTGCTGGATAGTCATCATCCATTGATTTACAGTGGTAGGGTTGTTAGTCATTATGTCATCGATGAAAATTATTTTTTTATATATACATTTATGATTGCTTTGGAGAGGTGGCATATATCAGTTCACAAATCATTAACATCCTTTGTGCATATACACTTCTGGACAATGCTCCGAAGCTTATTCACTTTATAGTCATAAGGGTTTAGGCACATTATATAATCGTAAAGTATGTGAAGATAGGAAAATGCACATAGCTTACCGCTCGGCTATGATCGCTCCAAATAGAGAAATAACTATTCGAATACTTAGATAATCGAATACCCTTCCTCTCACATCGGTAGCAACGGGGTCTAGACCGGTCAGATCCCATTAGGCTCACTCAACCAGCAGATAGCTTGCCAAGCTGGGGACCTGGGTTCGATCCTGGCTTTTTGAAGTTTACGTGTTATATGGTAGTGCACGTTCATATGGACTTTTCGTGTGTATATATATATATATATATATATATATATATATATATATATATATATATATATAGGGGAGAAGGAATACTTCCCACATATTCCCTGCGCGTCGTAAAAGGCGACTAAAAGGGGAGGGAGCTGGGGCTGGAAATCCTCCCCACCTGTTTTGACTTTCCAAAAGAATGAACAGAGAAGGGGGCCAAGTGAGGATTTTTTCCTCTAAGGCTCAGTCCTCTGTTCTTGGCGCTACCTCGCTGACACGGAAAATGGCGAATATGTATGAAAAAAAGGTATATATATATATATATATATATATATATATATATATATATTTATTTATTCTCTTCGCCGTTTCCCGCGTTAGC
>JAYMFT010413735.1:0-18074 GCA_038088735.1 Panulirus argus | reverse complement strand
AGAGAGAGAGAGAGAGAGAGAGAGAGAGAGAGAGAGAGAGAGAGAGAGAGAGAGGAGGGGGCAGAACATTAAAGCACTTAGAGGAAAGATGGCACATCAGAGAGAGAGAAAAAAAGAGAGACTTTAGACGGTAAGAGAGTTAGATCGGGTGGACGTGAGGACTGGTTGTTTAGCCAGTGCGTTGGCAGCTGTGGTGGTGGAAGGATGTACGCTCCTCCGTCCACCACTGACTCTTGCCCAGGTATCTGAACGTTGTCATATCACCCTAAGATTTTACGACACTGTAAACACAGGCACATGACCCAATCTAGATTTCGGTTATAGCTTTAAGGATTGGATATTTAGAGTGAAATTTGGTGTATGGTATTTTCCTTTCAGTATAGCAATGTGTTTTCAAAAGAATTTTGAAGACAAAACTCTCGTTTCGTTCCAGACGGTTATAAAAAGGAAAATCGGGAAGCCTCTCATGAACAAACAGACCTCAGTGAATTCTGAATGAAGTGCAGACGAGTGGAATCCCAGCCATCTGCATCACTCATATCCTGAGGAACTCCGAGAAGCAACAAGAAGCATGGTTCCTGGAACGAAGAGACTCAGACTCGACTACCCAACAGATGGCAGCAGCTTGAATGGTCCGAGGGAGACGGTGGACAACAACAATAACACGAGCGTCAGCAAGGACGTCAGCGCCAGTCTTCCTGGGGGAGATGACGACGACGCTGACGACCACGACACCAACAGCTGTAATATTATAGTCAGTAGAGTGAGGGCTGGAGCTTCAGCCGGTAAGTACCTGCTGAGGCCGCGGTCTCTCAAGGCTCTGCAGTGTTACGACGGCGACTGGAACTTCCAGGACACGCTGAAGCCCAAGCCCCGGCGGCCGCCGCCTCTCTCCAGGTACCGCAGGAAGACGGCCAACGCCCGGGAGAGGTACCGCATGCGACGGATCAACTCGGCCTTCGAGAGCCTGCGTGGAGTGTTGCCGTCTTGGGTGTGCCGCCGACGCGCTGCCTCGGAACTGACGAAGATCACAACGCTGAGACTCGCCTCCGCCTACATCAGGTCCCTCCAGGACATCTTGGACGGCAAAGCCCACCAGGACACAAGCTCCTGGGTGCTCTCCAGTATCCTTGAAAATACCAACAGTTCCCATGAGCCCTCAGACACCCAGTACAACACCAGTAGCAATAGGCCAAATAATACTCAGAAGTTCCCAGCAAACACAGCCCTGGACTCCGACCTGATGACTCTGCTGAGTGGCGCCTCGGAGCCCGGGGTCTTCCAGGACAGCCTGGAGTCCTCGTACCTGTCGCCCTTGCATGACACTGACACCTTCGGCCTCTGGCTGGGCTACGATCCGCCGCGATGCTGGCAAACACAGCAACAAACTCCGTTAGTCACTTGATGTTGAAAACACAGAATGTCAGTTATGATCTAAGCATCTCCTTTTCAAAAAGAGGCACATCTTTTTAAGAAATTCAGATTTTTTTTTTCCTGTTAATTCACTATGGAGAAACCTTTAGACCAGGTACAGTTAAGTTTTTATTTGACAATATGACTTACAGATCAAACACCTTTAATACAGGTCTGCCATAAAGTATAGAACTAAGAACACATTAAGTAACTTAGCAGGATAGTAATCTGCGCTTTCTATAGCATATAGATAGCAAAAGAGTTAGATAATCGAATGAGCATATTCATGTCTAAACACCTTCCAAACTATCCCTGCTAATATTGAGAACCACTAAACACTAAGTTTCCACAATCACAAAACACAAAGTTTTCACAACTCCATTTCGTTTCATCAAGTGTCCATTACAACCACAGAAACTCATTTACACAACTGAAGATAAGCTTATATGCCAGAATATTTCCCATGATCCTTGAGTGGCAGATATGTTTTTGGCCTAGTGCCCACTGTCCTATACTAAACTGCTCGCTGCAATGTGCAAAACCTAAAACACTTTCAACAAGATGAACAAAACAGAAGCGACTCCAGCAAGGTACACTTTTAGACCATAGATATCAAGAACAAAAGGAGAATTCCTGTTCAAATGACTGTGACCCCCATTAGTGAGTTTGAGAATTTGAGGCGTGAGATGTCAGGGGTGTTTTTCTTTGAATATTTCTTAATACCGTTGACTGGGTTTCAGTAATGTAATTACTGCATTGTGGTGATCCCTATTTGATAGGGTTTTAGATGTTCAGCTGGACCTCATGAGGGAAAAAAGGTGATTAAGGTTAAGGACTACATTTACTTTCTCCCAACTGTTCATATGGAAAGCAAATTCTCACGTTTTGAAAACGTCTTTCAGAAGTTTGAGTCTTTCTCACTTCGGCCGGTAGGTGGTGCGTTCTATGACGCTGCATAACTGAAGTTAAATCTTAAAGCCCCTTGGTGTAAAATCTGAGTTCTGGTAATTCAGTACATATCTCCAAACTCTAAGTTATCTTAAATGTCATCCATAGTTGCAGAAGCAAATACTGGTCTTTATGAAACTTCAGGCAGTTACGACAGTGCTTTTGTAAATATGGAACCTTGACGGATCACAGATAGGTTTGTCTATGATTATAAAGTAAACTTGACTTGAAATTTGCTTGAGGAAAACAAATATTGGATTGGACTGTTTTAGGAATGATCTTGTGATATCCAAATTGCATTTATTTTCTATATTCATTCTAGTCACTGACTGTGTGCCATATATCTGTAGTTTATATATATATATGTATCTGGTTTAGATGGTAGGGTGTATTGGGTTACGTTAAGTGCATAAGTACTGTAGTTTGTAGAGTGTAAAGTGCTCAGTGGGGTGGTCTAGAGTAAGTATATCATAGGGGATGAAAGAGCTGCTGATCCTACGAATGGGAAATGGTAAACATTACTGGAGAACTGGCCGAATGGTTCACGTCTCTTATAACCTCCGTCGTACGCTCTGTTTGTCTTCTCTTCTCCCATACTCTCCTTTCCTCGGTACCTCCTCTACAATTTCTATTTTTCCTTTTTCCTTCTTACTTATTTGTCTTAATCCTTGGTTCCTTCCTCGTAATTCCTTCCCACATAGACGCACCCTCCTCTGTGATGCCATCATATATCCTCCTCTTTCAGTCCCACCGTATGCATGCATGATTCTCTTCCTCAGTTTTCTCTTCCACTGTTCTCAGTCTTCTTTCTTCGTCCTCTTTCTTCACTCACACCTCCTTTCTTTCCTCGCATCTTCTTCCCACTCCTTTGAGTTCTCATTCTTTTCTCTCCCTCTTTTCTTTTCCCCAATGATATAAAATCGACCCAGCACCCTCCTCTCCATCTATTTTGGTATAAACACCTAGTGTGAATTGTAGAACAGGAGGAGTGTTTGTGAGGGGGCTTTCCTAGGTACTAAACAATCCTCTAGTGCACTAAGATCTCCAGTTTCCATCAGACTCATTCAGCGTATCAAAGAGCTCCTCGATGTATTTTCGAGCATAAAGGAAGAGACCAGTCTCAAGTGCTTTAGGTCTATTCAGCATTCGATATATTATAGAGAAATTCAGTGTGTTTGTAATCCTTAGGCGTATAATAGACTTCTTCGGTGTATCATAGACCTATGACCTAATCAAAAAAGCTTTCTTGTGTTGTAAAGCCAATCATTGTCTACAGAGCTCTTATCATGTTGTGAGGCTTCCTGGGTAATCACAGAGCTCCTTCATACGTCATAGAGTTTAGAGGAGGATAATATACCTGTAGGGAATGTTAAGACTCTTAAAGCTATACGTTGAGTCATAGAGCAAAGAACAGTATCAATGTCATTATTAATAGCATTATTATTAGTATCATTATAACTATGATTATTATCATTAGTATCATTATAATTACAATTATTATTATTACTATTATCATTATTATTATTATCATTATTATCAATGTCATTATTATCAGAATCATTATTGTTATCGTTATTATTATTATTATTATTATTATTATTATTATTATTATTATTATTATTATTATTATTATTATTATTATCCTTTTAATATCTGATTTACAAATATCACAAACATACTTACTAACTTGAGCTTCTTGTTCAGCTGATGCCCGTTAGGCTAATGCCCAGCTGTAAATGAATAAAGTACAATACCTACAAAATATGAAACTTATGAATAATAACAACAGATGTGATATTGGTTACCAGTTACTTGCTTGTTTTCAATTTGCAGAAAGTACAGTTTATTGGATGAAATATTTAATGTACTCTTTTAGGTGTTCTTTGATTGGTCTTGGGAGCTCCTGACCCGCCTGAGACTACATCGACTAGATCAGCCCAAGCCACATGTACAGACTGTTTTGGCTTCTCCATCATTACTCCTTGTGGATATGCCAGATCCTACCTCAGCAGCAATAACCCAAGCGTAAGCTTTATCTAAAATGGGCTGCTATGTGTTTTCAGGTGCACAGAGGGCTGTTTTTATTATAACTTTCCCATAGTTCTGACATAGGCTTTGGTTACTGTGCATGTTCAGACTTTGCCATTTCAACTTTGGGAAACTTGCAGAGTTTAGTCAAAGGAAGAGAATGTGTCTTCTTGATTTTCATGGGTATTTGCATTCCATGTTTTGATTGTTTTGTCTCTGTTTTTAAAGAGCTTAAAATCATTTTCAGGTGTAACGACATTCAGTTTTTTGTTCTTGGAGTTCAGACAAGCACTTACAATTAATTTCAGGAAAAGTTCTATACTCCTACTGCCAATGGGGACTCCCACTTTAACTACATTTCAATTTCATTTATTGTGATAGCAAAATAAAACCAATATGTCAGATAGATGTTATGTATTAGATTCTTTATGTAACATTGTAAATACAGAAAAGGTTAGAATACTAGACCGTTGGGCGGAACTGATTTGTTATGAAAATTGTATTAACCTGGAAAAAGTGTAGAAATGCAGTTTTCATCCTTTAAGGTTACACACTGTTATCTCAAGATATTGTAACAAGCTCATAGAAAGTGCAAATTGGGATTTTCACTGGCAGAGAATGAAATATCCCTCAAAAACTGATTCTACCCATTTAGTTTGTTTCCTTTCTAGCCTTTACCTATAGATGTATAGTATTAGATATAATATTCCTCCTATGTTTCATGTTCATAATTTTGTTTCTCTTTTGCTTGCCACGAATTTATCATTTTTTTAACAATATTAATCTATTTTTTCCTACCCAGTTTGGTAATTATGCATAATCCATTTTTTTTAATTCCATTATTTTAAAAGCTTATTGTGTAGTTTTATCTTATACTTGAAATAGCTTCACCAATGCTTTCCTGTAAATGTTGTACCATGAAATGATTCTTTGAAAAATTTTGCAGGTCATTGTTGAATATTGTGAAACGTGGTATTATGGACAGAAAACCATTGGCTCTCTTCTCTGCTCTTCTCATGACAACATGGGGACATTCCTTGCCAGAGGTTGGACTTACGTGATGAAATGTTGTCAGTATATTTACTTGAATGCCTTCGACCAACTTGTCTACAGAGTTCACTGGATATTATAAACCACCAAAATGAAATGTATTATGCTTTTATATGTTTATATACGAATTCGTTTAGCTTATTTATTAAATTTTTTCCAGTTTTGTGAGCATGGTGTAGAGTGCATTCATGAGCTGGTGGTTCAGGGTAGATATGAGGCTGCTATATCTGCCCTAGGACACATCATACCACTTTTCTTCTCTCAGCCAGAAGACATCACTACCAATACCAGGTCAGACCTTTTATTGAAGTAGTCTTGCCTATGCTTGAAGGAGAATGCACATAATAGTGATTGAGTGAAGTGGAATATAAAATATTTTATAAGAGTGGTGAATGAAGTTCAGGTTTTATCTAGCTGAATTTTAGGATACTCCTGTGAGATTTTGATTGATGATTTGAGTGAATGGTTCTCTCATGTTGGTAGAATTGCACAAGAGGTTAAGGAATAACTGTGTCAACATCCAGAATTCTTATTCCAGATTTATGTGCTTTTTTCTTGTCTCCAGATGAAATGATGGGTGATGATGCAAAGTTAACAATGTTTTGAACAAATTGGTGCCAGGACACCGTGTTTGCATATAAGGAATATCGTGTTACCTATAAGCATCCAGTATGGAAAGGAAGAGATCAGGTATTATACAGGAGACCATCTTTTTTGGGAGGAATGATTGCATTAAGATAGTGTTTAGGCAAGGTTGATGAAGTGAAGAATGCAAACAAATTGAATGGATTCATCCACTGGATGAATTCATTATTCTGTTTTATATGTAAATGAATTCCAATGGAAATTCAGATCGGAGAAGTTCCTTGAGTAAACCTACATATCAGCAAAAAATTTAGTACATTTGCACTATCCCTGCATGAGATCTACATATCCAGTTTTGAGGTGTGTAACTGAGGAAAGAAAGTGGAGGTATGACAGTTTGGTTAATGGCAAATTAATGCAACAGAAAAACAACTCGTAGATATGAAAGCAAATTTTTCTTTTTTTTTTTTGGTATCATGAGTAATCAGACAGCTTGAGTGTTGCTTTTGTGGCTAGTGGGAAAAAAAGTCCTCTCTGAGTAGCTGAGAACTTTTAGACTTGGAAGAGTAATGATTGCTTTTAGTCATTTTTTTTCCCCTGTCTTAGCTAGATGGTACCAGGGACTTAAGTCTCTGAAGAAAAATCCCTGTTTTGTTTATGCTTCTGTTCCTGCTGTAAGGGTATGAATACAAGGATAATTTTGAAAATCATCTTGCACTGAAATTGGTTGTTGTTTAATAAGAAAAACTGTGTATATTTTATTTACAAATTTGTTGCTTTGTTTTTCTCTGACCAGGTTGATGCTTGCTCTACAAAAATGTTTAACTGCTGACCAGACATACATAACCATGGCAAAGAGTCTTGTGGCTTCAGCCTTCCCAGGGAAAATTCTTAACTTATTTGCTGCCATGATTGTACACCACATAAGAGATTGCACTCGGTAAACCACATTTTTATTGAACGTAGTTTGCTTATTTTGTGGTATGAACACTAGAAGTAGTTATTTTGTTTTTATTGATATGTTATTTCATGGACTACATTATTTCTATTCATTTTCAATTAAAAGATTTCTTTTTGATATGTATTGTAATGATGACTTGGTAGTTTATTAAGTGTTTGTGTATAGTGTATTCCATAATGTAATCCAAGTTTCATTATCATAGTACAATGGATACGGATTTTACAGGTTCAACCTCTCATCTGGTGCATTAGCTGTTCGGTTTTGGCTGCAGCTTCTCATAGGTGTGCCAGACTGGGTGCATGATAGCTCAGTGCTCTATTTACTGGACACCATTTGTCACCATGCCTTTACCCATCCAGCCTGCTGGCAAGAGGTTATAAGAGGATTCTCTGAAGTCATGAAAGTATGTATGCAGATTACCTGCTCCTGTAGGTATAACCTTTGCGTGTCACATGTCAGTAATATATGAGTAATCTGAGCCCAGTAGTTATTGTTTCAGAAAATCATCGCCAAAGATACAGAAGTAAGTAATGATTTGCTGTAGCCCACTGTATTACGCCCATGATTATCTTCTGTTTTTATATCTTCTCTAGTCACTGTTGTCCTGCTCATAAGTAATGCCTTTATAGACCTTCTACAAGGCATAGCTAATTCCTTCAAGCTTAAGCTAACAGAAGACTATTTTCTGACACGTTACTGACTTCATTTATATTGTGGTGATCACAGTTCCAGACTTGCATGTTATCATCTCTTTGTTACTCTATACACATATATATATGGCACATACCATGGGAAATGTATACCTATGAAGAGATTGAAAAGTCACATCAACCTTCATATCATCCAAAACCAGTACAGTACCTTATTTGAGAAATATTATTGACATATTTCTTATTTTGTTTGAATATTTTAGTATTAGAAGAAATCCTTTATATCTTCTTAAAACAAAGGTTCACGTAACTTGTATGTGGTGGTTAGAAATATAACTATTTTTAGCCAGTCATAAAAGAATGTTTTTGAGGACTTCTGCTGATACTTGACATTACTGTCTTAGGATCCATATTAAGGATTGGTAATATTGAATAAATCAGATATGTTGCAATACATATGAAATGTACTTTTGATGGTTATGAAGGTCAGTCATATTGAACATTACTAATATAGACAGTGTTACAAAGGTTACATTAAACTTCATTACTGTATGTGTATCGTCCCTTGGGACAGCTTCAGTGAGTATTTTCAAAATAGTTTTAGCCGTTCTTAATAACCATTACATGTTGCAGAACACTGAATGCCAGCATAGTGGTGGGGGAGGTGTGATTGGTTTGTTGTCTTGGTTAACAGCTGGCACCACAGCCCCAAACTCTTTGTTAGTGCGGTCCTCAGCACCACAGTTCCCTTGGTTCACAGTAGCTGTGCTCTTATTGGAGACTCAACAAGAATTAGCCTCAGGACTTTGGAAAAACCTTTTACTGGAACTATATACTAATCCACAGGCTACTCTTGAACAAGCACTTAAGGTATGAAGTTACATGTTTTTCAGTTGACTGCTTAGTATGCTAAGCTGTAAAATACAGTGCTGTATTGTAATGTTATTAGCACAACAGTGATACTGGAGGTCAGACGACTCTGACTAGCTGCTCTCTATAGAATTTAGTGAATAGTTCTTTTGAAATAGATAAAAAGTTGTTAGAGTAAAAGTGCAACAAGTCTGTAGGAACTGTGTCCCCACCATTTGGCTGACAATGAGGTTAAGGTAGGGTATACCATTTGTGCAAAATTAATTTCCATAGGGGTTGCATGTGGCCTCTGACAGAGAGGTTGTGTCCACTTGATTCACTTCAAGTAAATAGAAATATACTTTAGGTTTACAGATAGATATATAGTACATAAAAAGAATTTTACTTATACTTGATAATTGTTATGAAATGTATATTGATTTCACAAGGACACGGTTTACCTTCAGGCATTCAAATACTTATTCATTTTTGTATGACAATCTTTGTAGCTAAAGAAAGACATTCTTTATTAATAATTTTTCAATCATTTTTGTAACAGCTTCTGTGTGAGTTATAGTATCTAAAAGCCAAAGTATATTTACTTTAAATTTTGATAACATATTTGCCTTAACATAGCTTTGATGATCAGTCATGTATTCACAAGTTATGAGTCCTTTATTGATTTTTATTTTTGTTATTCTACCTACTGTTTTTCTTCATTACTTCCTGATTCTACTTACTGTTTTTCTTCATTATTTCCTGATTTCTTTAACTTTTTCTACTTCTTTTCCTCAAAATGTTTCTATTTATACACTTTATAATGCAGTTCTGTTGTTTTCTTAGCTTTTCTTTGACTATAGCTTTCCAAATGGATGCTTGTGGCGTTCAGGTGGCCCTGGTTTAGTACGGCTGTGATTCATGGAAGAGTTTCTCTTATGAAAAATTATGATAATTAAATGGGATGTATTTTATTTGATGACACAGACATTGTGCTGCCATAGAATTGATAGCACTAGTGTATGTGTTTGATACATGTGATGTTACAGTCCTTAACTTTTCTTAATTAGAAGCATTTATTTTATGCAAGAATACTGTTTTGTCTGCAAAAGAGGTATCATTAGAAATAGATGCCTCCAGATAGTCAATAACTGAACAGCTTCATTGTAAGCAAGCAGTTGGTGACTGTTTCATTATTATTTTTTTTTAATTCTAAACTATGTTATGTTTTTTAGCAAAGGTTTGCGATATTGCAATTGAATATTAATCATTTAAAAGTGTGGAAAGGTTTGGTGACTCAGATCTTCAGGAAAGAGTTTGCAAGAGGCACTGTGCTTTGAAAGTAGAAAATAGTATTTAAAGAAGAAGTAAAGATGCCTTTGAATAGATAAGGTTATGCTCTATGGTATTTTCAGAAAGTAAGCAGTGATCTAGGCCTTGGGCCAGTATCATCCAACTTACTGAGTTTATATCGTTGGGGTCAGCAAGTGATAGATCTTCCAGCTGATCATCCTGCCCTCCCAGTCACCTTACAGATGTATCTTACAGTACATCTGGCTCGTGTTCCTCCACAGCCTGGGTTAGTATTTATCCATTTTCTTGTACCAAAAGAGCTTTCATTCATTTGCTTTACTCTTAAGTTGTTTGAAAAAGAATTTCCATGAGAGTTCATAACTGATGATATATCCTCATTTTTCCTAAATATGCAATTCATATAGTTGATAAGTCATTCATTGATACACACATTATACCAACTAAGCATATCTCTGAAATCACCAGAGCAATAACACTGGTTCCCCACACTGAAAAATACCCAGTTGCTTTTCCTGCTTTTTCAAAGTGGCATCAGGAATGAACAGACAATGGCCTTATTTGCATACATTCATGCTCAAGCTCTCATATATGATGCACTGAAACCAGAGGCCAAGAAATTAAATGGCAGTTTACCTGAATACTTCATATACCTTGGTTTAACCCCGTTGGCAGCATGTTGCCTCCATTATACCACATCATTACAGTTCATTGAATCTCAGGCATGCTTCTCACCCTCCTGAATGTTCAAGCAAAATATCGAAGAGCTTCTTCCCTCCGTTTCTGATACATAGATCCTCTTAGTCAGTCTATCTTTTTTCATCCTTTCCATATTTATGAACTATTTCAGCACACCTGGGTTAGCTCTCCCCATCAGATTGTCCCTGCAAGTACATTTCTTTCATCATTTACTGTTTTCAGGCATTTCATTTCCAAGACATTTACCCTTTTGCTTTTAAAGGCCAAGACTCAATTTGTGCAACTCTTTTGGGACTACTATACCTCACTTTTGTTCTTATATACTCTCAGCTCTCTCCTTTCACCTGCTCTTCCAAATTCTGTCTCCACCTCCTGTACTTCCCAACCCCTACTATACTGTAGACCCAGCGCTCATTTTAAGACTTGCATTTACCTCCTGCATCACTATCCATAAACAGATTAAACAGCTATGATAGAATGGAATATTGCTGGACAGATATATAATTTTTTACACATTTATGCTGCTTTTATTCAAGAAAGTCACTTGCTTATCAGTGAGTAGAAATTTTATGTTTTCCTGGACAGTAGAACCCATTTACCTCATTTATTTTTTCTCAGTATCATGTAAAGTGAGCCTATATCTTATCCATAGAATATCTTTTCACAGACAATTTGAATGTGGTTGTGTGGTGTCTCGATTTTATCAAGGCTTTGTTAATTCATCTTTCCTTGGAAAGATTAAGAAGAAGGTAGCAAGTGCTGTGGAATATTATGAGTCTTGTATGAGCAAGGATCTAGATGATGAAGAAGACGCACTGGATCCTCAGGTAAGGATCATATAGAATGGCGATACATTCAGGTGACTGATTTTTAGTACAGCACATGCTTGTTGTTAACTATATGAGTGAACTTAGTGCATTAGCTGGCCAGAGAAATGGCATTTGTTCACTCTTGGATATTTGATAATAAAGTGTTATTAGACTACCCCCCTGCATGTGTTTACACCATGGGTAAAATGTCACTTTTGGCAAGGATGTATCAATATCAGTGGACAAAAAGGAGTACAATCTTGTTCTGGAACTTCACAATCCAAAGGAGTCCATTTTCCTACCACTTAATGTAGCACAGCCCTGAAGTTACAGGGTCCTCATAAAAGGGGTCCTGGGATTATGATTAATGATATAATTGTTTCTTGTTAAGTTTACATTTTTGCAACAATAATTGTTTTGTATACATACATATTGCTTCAAGTAACCAAATTAACTTTCTTACAGCTGAGTTTAAATTTTTACAGATAATAGAGACTGCAAAGTTGTTACACGGTATGCAGTCATGGCTTGATGAAGATCGATTGTATGAACCTGGTGTATACCTTCCTGCACTCCCACCACATCTCTTGTCTCAAAAGTTGTTGCAGATCTTCCAGGTGAGAACTCCTTTATGTGAATATCATTTACCACCTCACATTACAATTCTCCATAGTAAAGCACTCATTGCCTCGCCATAACTTGCCATGTTGAATTTTCACTTTATACTAGTTGTGATGTCATATTATGATATTCTTAATCAATTAGACTGAGTTTACTCAGTAGTTCTTCTCTCTTGTGGTTTCTTTTGTGTGTGTCACTTTTTTCATAAGTATTCCTTCATAACTGATCTCACAACACATATTTTAATGCCTTTTTTGTGCATTTAAAGCAGAGTGATACATGTTGGATTTTCCATGAGTATTTTTCCATTTGATCATTTCCATTTTTTCAGATGTCCAAAACCAAACACATTAGCCAAAGAATATTCTTTTTCAGTTTGGTTATCAAATGAATAAAACAGATTTTTTGAAATAAGAATGTCTAAAATGGCATGAGTAAGGAAGAAAGTTAAAGTAGAGAAGTCAGGAAAGATAAAGAAAGAAAAATGAAAAAGGAAAATTAAAAGACTGAGAAATGCAAAAACCACAAATCTTTACAAGATGGTGTGATATTTGAAAGTATGGCAAACCTTTAGGCACTTCATTGTGAATGTGGCCAAAAGCAGGAGCCAAGAATAAAAGAAGGCACCTTTGCCTTTTACAGCAGTGTTTCCATGGATATCCAAATATAATTGGTCTGCTATTTATTTTTTTCTTTTGATGAGGGATGTGTCATTGAGAGAGTGTATGGTTTAGACACAAATGCAATGTATAATGCTGCATCAGTGAACTGTGTAACACTTGCAATGACCTTTTGATTTGTCCATCCTAAAAATATGCACCTTTTTGTCACCAGTAAGCGGAACCCTGCAAGCTCCTGTGAAAGTACTTGCTTAGTGGGGTTCAAGACTTTTTTTACCTGCCAAAATGAGATTTACATATGAGAATTTACTCCCTTTGACCATCCTGAAATATATGAGTTTAAGTAAAAGGATATATACATCCCTAAACAATGATTTTTCATAGGGTAACTGGGAGCCTTGGCCAGAAGCTGTCAACCAAAAAACCATGGAGGAAAGTGCCCAGAAACTTATCAGGTGTGTAAATAAAAACTCTTTATGCACTGGTTGCAGTACAGGGTCTTCCCTTGAAATGTAAAAATGTGATTTAGATCAATCTGTTGATCCAATTTATTTCCACTTTTGTATATGTAAATAGAATTTTTTTCTTCTTGTTATTGAACAACATTGAAAATGTAGTAAGTTACATAAATGACTTTTGTAATTGAAGTTGCTCAATGATTTCAACTAGATTTGTGTAAAAAAAAGGTGGCTTTGTCTGTTCCAGAGTGTGGGAGCAACATCGAAATGGTGTAAGCTTGAGCACTGGCTCAGGCTCTCCATCCACTTCACCACAGCACCGACAGAGACATTATTCACAAAGGAAAACTGAACCAAAAGATCCTAAACAGTCTATCCTTAAGAGATTTGACACTTATGAGCCTCCTCAGCCACCTCCTCCCATACCCCCAAGAAGTCCTCTCCATACTCCACACCTTCAGGACAAAACATTAGGAGATCATGATGCCCTTCTGTATCTTATCCGGCGCTATACAGGTACTCCACATTTATAGTGCGGATTGTGCATTTTGACTGGCCTATTTTATATTACTATTATTCTTTCAAATACACTTAACAAGAAATGTCTCTTGTTTTGTTAGGGTAGCTGGATGTTGTTGCAGAAAACCCAGCAGCCCAAAGTATCCACATGTCTTATTTAGCAGAGCTAGTAGTAGGTAAAGCTTGCCCCTGTTAGCAAGATAACCATATGTGACCCACTGTTCCCCCAGTTATGTTGTGAATCTAGAGCCATTTTCTTAAAAACCCCAAACTACACTGTAGGGAGTAGAAGTGAGTGAAAAGAAGGGATTGGAAGGAAAAAGGAAGGGTGTTGACAGACTCCTTGCATAGGAAAAAATTTATTTTCCCAAGTTCATAATTTGTTTTCTTCCCATTAAGATTTGCTCTGTTTGAAAGGAAAATGGAAGTGTGTATGAAAATTAATGGTAGTGGAAGAATTTCCCACTTACAAACCCAAAAACTTAAAAACAGCCAAATAATTTGTCTGAGAGAAACCCTGAAACCTTTTCTTTGGGAATTCTCAAAAGGATGCAGGTAAGTCACACTCACCCCCATACTTTCATGTCTTGATGAATCTTTTCACTGCATTTAGAACTTCAGTGAAAATGAAAAATTAATGTTTCCAGAGAAATGTGCTCTGGAGGTCTGCTTTTCTTAAAATCATAAATCAGACCTCTTTCCATCTGAATGAGAGTATAACTCTCCAGAAAATAATATACTAACCCTCTCAATCTTACTTCAAAGAAAGGTGACATCTTCAACCAGTAGAGATATCATGCTAAGGCAGTGGGGTAGTCAGACTTTTAAAACTGTACACATGAGATTTATCAATGGTATCAACAAAAGCAGTTCCCTGTAATAGGTTCATCTTACAATTATCATAAATAGCATAAACTAAGGCATGAATAAACCTACAAAACAAATATTCATAATTTAAGTCAAAGACAGTGGTGAGATGATGGTGTCTCATGGCATCAAACTTCTTGAAAACAGTGTGATAAGGTGGACTGTGGGGATTAATGAGTAATACAAGGTGATCCTACCTTTAGGGTCAAAGTGAGGGAAAATCACAGAATATTATTGGGATTTTATTTCGGTATTGTCTTCAAAGGAGTGAGGTTATTTCATTTTGCTTGCTCAATGGCCAATTCCTACTAGGAAGAAAGATATATATACTGAATTTACCAGCATGAGTTTTGGGTGACTTTGATTCTGTAAATCCTTTTATATACTGAATTTACCAGTATGAGTTTTGGGTGACTTTTAATACTGTAAATCCTGTGAATGACCAAAGATGTGAAAAAAAGTGAAACTGTTGGTGGAGGTGTGTGTGTGTAGGAACAAGTTTGTTAATGTAAGGTGTCAGGATTTGTGGTGATAACTTTATTGTGAGATTCATTCAAGACAAGGCAGAGTTTGTATATAATATCAGTCATATAGTTGTTCAGAAATGTGATCTATTTATTACATTGTTATGTTTTTCAGATTTGGTGATTGAACACTCCCAGACTGTAAATTTGTGGTGTAATGAGATGTGTGCACTCGACTGTGTGTACAGAGAGTTATTGCCACAACTGTGGACAAACTCACATACGAAAACCATACTTCATGCTGAATGTAAACCTCCAAAAGTTGGTCGCCAGCAGCCTGATTGTTCTGGACATGCCAGTATTGTAATGGAGGTAAAAATTATGCATGCTCATCTTGCATAGGAGTATAAGGAATGCATTAAATGATTAAAGAGGTGTATATGGCAAGGAAAGAAATGAAAATATGCATTTTCTACTTTTATTTTCTTGCTCCAGGATCTCATTGTATGGGACTCCAATAGCACTCAATGAGCCATCCACTTCCACTTGCTGGACCATAGGTCATGATGTGTGTATGTCAGTGTAGGTTAAGTGCAAGGCAATTGAGGATTCAGTGTATAGTGTCTTCATTATGGAAGTTGCATCTTGGATGCAAGGGGTTGTGTGGTATATGATACTGAATCATTGTTTATAAAGTTGGAAAGATAGGTGGTTTTCAGAAAATACATGAGAAAGTGTAACTTACACTTGCATAGGGAATATGGTTTCAGGTGATTGTATGTATGTCTAATGGAGCGGAGTTTAAGACTGGGTGTTTAAGCAGTTCATTAAAACTTGTTGAATCATAAGGGTGAATATATGTTTTGTTATTGTGATGCTTCTTTGGGGAGTGGTGTTTGTAATTATATGTTGCTGAAGTTTGAAGCAGGGGTAAGCTTTTTGTGGGTATTTGAGGATTGATGGTGTGGTTGGATATAAAGTGGTTTGAGTGGGAGGTGGTAGGGGACTAGCGCATTTGCAAAGAACTGAGTGCTGAGCATATTAAAGTAAGATTGTGTTGGAGGTAACTTTGTTTCATTTTGCAGGTGTTGAATGTTTGTGGTTGCTGGGCAGCTGATTACCTGAATACCTGGTTTTGTGTGGCTTGCAGCTATTATGTTTACTTTTGACAGTGTAGATGACCAGGCAGGTGAGGCATGGCTTAGGGCGGAATGAATGATTTGTTTGTAGAGGATACTAAAGGATTTTTTTTTTTCTTCCCTGTCCAAAACTGGTGCTAGTAAGCAAGTATTGAACCAATACATTCTTTTACATATTTGCTTCTCCCCCTCCTGAATATTCAGATCCTGATACTGTTAAGTCTTCTTTATTCTATCCCTCCATTTCTTTGGTCTCCCATCCTCCCTAATCCTTCCACTTCAAACACAAAAATCCTCTTAGTTTGTCTTTCCTCATTCATCCTCTCCATTTATATTAAATTTTTCAGCACAACCTGGTTGGCTCTATCAGTCCGACTGTGCTCACTACCATATATCTCTCTTACACTCATGCACCAGGGTTACTCAAAACACACACACACACACACACACACACACACACACACACACACACACACACGCACGCACGCACGCACGCATGCACGCACGCACGCACACACACACACACACGGAGCTCCGGCCGAACAAGGAGAGAGTGTAACAGAGCAGAGTGCTGTGACGTCTGTTCCCAATCATATTTTTCGTGTCGATGTTTTCAAATTAATTTCCTATGATGGCGACCTCAGCCCGGCAGCGTCCCACAGCCTCCCGTCGGGTGCCAGCAACAAGCGCCCCTCCCCTCGCTAGTCCCTAGGCTGGTATTTCCATGCTCCGCCCCCAGTCGGGGAGGCGACGGGATGGAAGGAAACTCGCCCCTAAGCCCCGACGCAACAGGGATCATCGCCACGCCGCCACCCGGTGAGCCGCGGCGGCGGCGGCATTTATGGCGGCGGGAAGAGTGGACGGTAATGAGAAGCGAATCAGCTTTCCCACTTACCTTCGTTCTGCTTCGACAACGGTACGACCCCTTCAACGACCACCAGCGTGTCGTCCCTGTCTAGTGCCCCTAGTCGTATCCGTGGGGCCCTTCCTCAGTGTAGCCCATGGTCGTTGCCAGGCTTCAGGTACGACCCCGTGTCTCCCACACGCGCGCGTATACGACGCGCGACGCCCCTCGCGTTCCTGCAGGAAAACGCCGAGCGAATGAAAACACATGTCTGGGGAAATCCAGTCGACGCGCGTTCGCAATCCCACACACATCAAATGCGATGGAAATGGAATTTCAACTCGGCACACACACACACACACACACACACACACACACACACACACACACACACACACACACACAAAAGACTGGGGGGTTGTTGGGTGGGATTGGGTTGGGGTGGTACCCTTATAAACAGACTCAATAGCCCTTTGTCAGGCTCCTTTTTCTGTCGGGCGCTTCCTCCCAGAGGCCTTTGAAGGATTTCGAGGGAGACTCGCCTGCCGAGGTATTAACTGCGATTTAACGGAGGGGTAATGTATGGGGCGCGCCCCTGCAGGCACCTCGTCCTTGCCAGTGGGTTCGCTGAGGTGGTTGGGTGGGTGGGTGGGTTTCCATCCCGCTAAGAATTGCTGCTCCGTTGGTTTGGGGTGTCTGAGAGGGTTTTGGAGGCAAAGCTGAGGAGATGGAGGTGGAGTGGAGGAGCAGCAGCCTTCGAAGAGGGAGGAGGAGGAGGAGTGTTAGAATGTGTGTTTTTGAGTGTTGGAGGTGACTCCATGGATGGTGTTGGGGAGAAGGGGGAGCAGAGGGGAGATAAGGGGAGAGAGAGAGAGAGAGAGACAGTGTTCCCTTTGTGTTGCGCGCGCGCACACGTCTGCTTTAGCTGAGCGCCCGCTAATGTCGTTGATTTGGGCAGACGGCACAGCAGCGTCCTCGGCCGGCATAATATCCACCCCCTCCCCTCCCCTCCCCGGGGGGGAGGATCAATACGCGACTCTCTACCATACCCACAGCTTGACGCTCTTAATCGATTCGTAATTATGTTTTAATGACGACGTTTCCCGACGCCGCTGTGAGGTAAGGACACACACACACACACACACACACACACCACTATCGCCGTCGGTGTGTGTGTGTGTGTGTGTGTGTGTGTGTGATTGGTGCAGGGCTGGGAGTGCTTTGTCCTCTTTAAAGCCAGGG
>JAYMFT010413734.1:0-33183 GCA_038088735.1 Panulirus argus | reverse complement strand
AGGGATAAGAACTGAAGGATGTGGATGAATGCAGCGTTGAGTCATCAGTGTATCTATATATCTATCTATCTATCACTCTATATATATATATATATATATATATATATATATATATATATATATCTAAGTTTTTCCTACCTTTTTGGCGAGTTTTCGGTCTCTAGCACACAGTACAACAACATAGCCACGGGGATGTCGAAGGTCGGCGGACCGTGACGCCACGCTCCTCCGAACGTTACCGTGGAACTCACGTGTAATTAAACAAGATAATCGCGTGTGTTAATTTTCTTGAAGGTGACCTGGTGATTCAGGTGACCACAGGAGCACGCTGAGGGCAGGTGTACCCGGGACATCCTAAATACGGTGGGAGAATATTTTTTGCATCATTCCGAAACCTGATGTAATAACAGGTACGGGATTGGAGGTTATTTACGTAAAAAATCTAATAAAAACGCAACAATTATAGCATCAGCTTCTTCCCAATGGCGTTTAAGGTGAAGGCCAGGTGGTGATGGTTGGTGGGTGTTGGGAGGACCTATGTGTGTTGGATGCGTCTGTAGGAGGCGCATCTCGATAAGTGGTGTTGGAGGACCAAGGATGATTTCGTATGCCCTTCACTGCGCCTTTTGTAGCACCTCCTGTCGACTGGTGGCAAACGCATAGGTGAGTTTAGGAATAGCGAGGATGGAGTAGATGAGACTCCTAAGCAGTCCAAGGCTGACGGCCTTGTCGATGATTATGTTCTGGTTGACCAGACCGGTGTTGGCCAGAGTCAACGAAAGTGAGAGCCACATAGTCCTTGCATTTCTTTGGGTTGCTCTTCAGGAAGCTGACCGGGCCGATGGTGGGATTACCAAACTTGCTGGGGGTCTTACGTAGGAACTAGCAGTGTCTGGGTAACATCACTTAAACCCAAGACTCTCTCAGAGTAAGATGGGGATCAGGGTGATGGCAGTGGGTCGCAACTCAGGGAGAGTTGCAAAACAGACTATACAGGCAACAATTTGTAAGATTTCAGAAGAAAACAGGTATTTTTTATACATTAATCCCTAATAAAGTGTTTCTCTCCTATGCAAGATATTTAGAATTATTCTTGAGGATAATTGTCTTTTCTTTAGAAGTTAAAGAACGACAAAGCTAATTCCTTATTCAGACTAAGAAATGTTCAGCGAAGATACACCGGGTTCAGTGATGCAACAAATGTAGGTCACTGTCACTAAGCCAGGGGTGGGAGTAAGGAAGGTAGGTAATAAAAATGATCCGCACTGACCATAACTGGCTCTCACCATAGCAAGGATGCGCCTTCACGTGCGTCACAGTCAGCACACCCTTGTGCTTCTTAGCACAAACACACTCATACACACATGTACAAAGAAGTAAGAGGGGTTTTTGATGAATAAGAATATGTGGACAAGGCAAAGGAAGTCTCTAAAATGTCCGATTAACCTGTCAAGAGAAAGATGTCAGTAAAGAAGCAGATACTGACGCTTAAAGAGTCGGAGGGAAACGGGGCGCTAAGCGGAGGAAGGACGCGTGAGAGGAGCCGAGAACAACGTTCCAAATTGTATTGACATTCGAAGACTCTTTGATATTACCAGTAAATGGGACGGAGGAGAGATCACAAAGTGTATTTAGACCATAAGAGAAGATATAGAGCTGTTGAAGACGAATGGCCTTGTTTGTATCTCGCCTGTGTACACAAAGGGTGTGCAGAAACAAGACAAGCCGCCCAAGATGTTTAAGTTCTCGCTGTAATAAGGGTACTACCAAAAGAAAAATGAAGGGCAAGAGAGCATTTGTCATGCCTGTTTTGAAGAAAGGCGATAAAGGAAATGAGTAAAACTACGGGCCAGAACGGCTGACAGACACCATCCAGCTCTGAAAGCTACAGGGGAAAAAAATAATCAAGAAACTACATGAGGTGCAACAACAGCGTTCAAAGGAAAGGAGGTTCTTATTTTACGATTCACTTGTGTTTATGCAATGGAGTGAATATTAGCTAATAAAAAATGTGATGAGTAGGTGAGCAACGTGTCTTTGGACTGTCAGAAAGCATTTGACACTATCCTCCACAGCTGGTCAGAATAGAAAATGAAATCCAGACGGATGGACTGAGACCTAGTAAAGGCAAAGGATCAGAGGACGTATGTCACAGATCCCTCCTCAAACTGTGTAAAAGTAAGGAGGAATGTAAGTCAAGTAATGAACTACATGGTCAAGGTGTCTTCGCATCCCTGGAGCTAGATGGTCCGCACGACCTAACCACGCCGTCGCGTCGTACCGAAGGATCGTACCGGCGTGCTCATAAGGTTGAGGGAGACGAGTGTGTCGGCTGCGCATGTCCAGAGTATGTCGCCTGCGCGTGTCAAGAGTATGTGGGCTGCGCGTGTCCAGGTACTTCATCGGGACATTTCACAAGATAATTACCGCCATCTGTTGGTATGTTATTATTACGTGCCTGATGCAGGAGATAGTGACTCCAATTATGCCATGGATCCTTTTCCTCGCGCAATCACTTGATTGCGCAGCGGACGGCGTCTTTACAGGCTTGTGTGTAGCGAAGTGAGGCGAGAACTAACGAGCACAATTTATCTCCATGTCGTGTTACACTGACTACGCTACCACCTTTCTTTTATAATTAGACACTTCGAGTGTGTCCAGACAGAGGCAGTACCACCACCAGGTTATGTGCCAGCACAGTAGTGACTTCATAAGACAGAAGGACCCTTGTGCACGATCGTATGATTCTTGACCTCAGCGGCACGATTCTTTGACATGATGGCCTAGCCTCTGACCTGACCTTTGAGGTTAAGATCAGAAGGTCAAGCCATCATTACCCTTGAGTGTGCCCACTTCCGGCGTGCGTGAGGTAGCGTCCACAACAGATTACTGAGCCTTAAGAGGATGAAGGATCCCCTTTTGGTTCTTCCCTCTGTCCTTCCGATAGGAAAGTAATACATGAGGGGAAGATTTCCATAAACTCCGATCCAGCCCCTTCTTAGTCCCCTTCTACAACACGGAGACACGTATTTAATATTGTTTCTTCCCAGTCCCAAGAGATTTTACTTTTATCATTATTATTATTATTATCATTATTATTATTATCTAACCTCAGGACCTCTTTTACGGTGCTCCTACAGCCCGCGAAACGGCTCAGCCGACCAAGTCTGTTATCATTACAGCTAGGCTCATCAACAGTATCATATCTGACGGTACTTCATCCTGCGGCGCGGTAAATCATCATACTCTAGCCATCTGCCATACCTGGGGTCCCCGTACAAACCTTCCGAGGTGTACCGCCTCTAAGGCACACCACAAATGGCCTCTTGAGTTAGCCGCAGCCGTGGTGGTACAAGTGTATCAGCCAGCGTGATCGGGATCAACGTTCTCTCTGTCTGGATGGCCTGGGTATGAATAGGCATTCACTGTAGATTTACATACAGTGTCCCTACACCGTTGAGAGTTGTATGTAGGAATACGTGCTGGACCACGGGCGTCCGTGAAGAAACTATGGTGGACACAGACAAGGGTGAGGAGTCGCTGAGACGCGTTGCCTCAGGGTTTATAAAAGTGGGCATGCGTGAGTGAGGCCTTGTTGGACAAGGGTCGTTTAGATCTAAGCGTGGATAGGAGTACTGTGGCGTCACTGTACTCGAGGCTCTAGCAGTAACAGCAGTAGCAGCGCCTAGATCATAACAGCTGACTGCCTATGACGGAACCCCCTCAGCAGCGGCAGATGCCAACACACCCCACCGTCTACACTTAACATCTCCACCCGGATAATTCTCACTGTGCCCATGTGGATAGCAGACATTAATGACTCTCGAGGTCAAGAAGGAGTGTGGTGACACTCCAGGTCAGCGCGACACGTGAGTCGTGAACTGTTGCTTCCGGGGTGTGGCAACGGTAGTGGGTGGCGAAGCTGCTGGCGGGTCCTCCGCCACCTGTTGCTGCCACACACACGACCGCCCGAACAACACGTGTACCCTTGCCTGATGCTCACTGTCACAAGTGGGTACTCAGATTTAATGCTCCTTCTCTCTCTCTTTCTCGCTTCCATTTTGAAATATAGCACGGATTGTCATGAGCCATTGTGAGTGTAAGGATGTCACAAATTACTCCATAACTCTTCCTGTCTGCAAGTGTCGTACCTTTGGACACTGGATGGCTCTGCCCCCTTACCCACTCTCCTTCCTCTCGCAATCACCGGGCCTGCGTTTGATTCAGGTTCATCTTGGGTGTTGTCATGGGTTCACACCTATCACCTGACCACTTGCGTAAACATGCTTATCAAACAAAACAGTTTTTCTCAGGTTATCTTCCGATATTGTTCCAAATATGAGGGAACGATGTGTACTGATGAAAGGTGAATGATTACATTGGTCTATTATATTATCCATTGAGGCATACCGGATACAACGTAGCCCCTTCATATGATTGGATGTACTAATTCATTCACCTTTTGTCAACTGTTACCCATTCACATTTCCCAAGACAATAAAAGTGAGTTTTAGTTACAATAATATTGGTACAGTGACAAGTTCATATCATTAAAGTCACTCGAGTTTTATGCGCTCATAACAGCGTAAACAGTGACAAATGAAAATGATGTGTCTTCCACAAATTAGAATCAAAACGGGCCAGAAGATTAAGAAAACATCGACTCTGACTACCACGGGAACTTGCCGTAATTAATCAACCTATTTATCTTCATTAATGGTCATAAATATAGCGAGGCACCAGTCGCCTGTAGTGAAGATATCGGGAGCTATCCGCAGACATCTGGCTTCAAGTGATCTGATTCTCTGCTCTTGAGTACTTTATTTCTGGCAAGCACCGTCGTCAGTAGCCCCGATGCTCTCGCCATCTTGCCTCACTCAATACGCACGACGCTGACTAAACGAACATCCCAGATGACTTGCATTGAGAGATAAGCCCTGGTGTAATTAGGAGTGTACCACGAACTTCGTCATCTTATGTGTTAAGACTGGGACGGGTTACGTACTCCAGACTAACTACTGCCCTCGAGACAACATGGTAATTAAAGTGGTGGTGTAATGTAAGTGTCGTCTGCACTTTAGTGTTAGATATTACTGGAGCGTTCTCTACTCTTCCTTGTCGGACGTATGACGACATTCCTTTAGCCCTTTGCCTTTCTCCTCGTCCGTTTGTTTTTGTAAATTTTCCCTCATGATGTATGGATATTTTTTTTCATTCACTGATTCTTTTTTTTTTTGTTCATTTATTTAACCTCTGTGATTCTTTCTTGTTGTTATGGACTTTCACATCATCTGCTGTGAAATGTGTTAAAAAAAGGACTTTATATCGCTGATTACTAAAAAAGACTTTCTTTTTGCCAAAAAATTGGCCATATTTCAACCATTCATCATGTCTTTAAACGCAATGATGTCTTTTTTCCGTCTTACATTGCGTATATAAAGTTTGTGACCTGACTTTTTTCTTAAGGAGTGGAAGGACATTTTTTCAATTTAATTTTTCATAAAAAAATATTTTCATATACTGTATAATGCTCTTGACAAATTTGTGACGATCATTTTATCTTTGCTTAGCGGTCAGGGGTTACAAATATCAAAACTTTTTGTCACTAATCCATTTTATTTCAACTAACGTTTATGAAACTCAGCTCTCAATATGTGCCATACAGTGGCTAAATAAGATTTAAGATTCGAGCCATTTCTGATACCCTATGGGTGCCAATTACACATTTTTAGCTTTTGGTAAATTTGTCTGTGGCATTTCAGCCAATGTTGCTAAGACTTGACACAGAGATCCCCACATGCTCGTTACATACTCTAAAGGATCTTGATTAGTCTTGTCACAGATATAGTGTGAAGGTGTGTATGGAAGGGGAAAAACAAAGATGGTACCAGAAGTAAGAGAGCTGAGTTACAGGGAAAGGTTAAAAGCTTTAAATTTGCCAACCTTGGAGGAGAGAAGAGCGAGGGGTGAACTCATCACAACCTTTAAGATTTTAAGTCTGACTGATGCTGAAAGCAAACAGTCCATTGAAGTATGTAGGGGTAAGACAACCAGAGGACATAACAAGAAATTAATTAAGAAACTTTTTTAAAAAGGGTGTAAAGTACTTTTACAGCATGAGAGTGATGGACGAATGGAGGAAAGTGAAAGATGGTACGGCAAATGTGGACAGCATAAGAAAGTTTAAAAAGTTTTACGATGGAAGAGAATGTTCAAGAGATGGGGGCCCCACGAGTATAAAACTCTCTTCCCGTAGAGTGCAAATAAATAATTACAAATTGGTAAATACATACACATGAAAATGTAGAAACACGTACTTTTAATGACTAACAAAAATTTAGATGGAACTCAGAGAGAGAGTGTGTAACATATAGGATGAATCCCGTGAGGCAAGGGGCCCAACCATAAAGCATCCATAACTAGGAAGAAAAGCCAGTCAGCTGTTTGATCAGCTGTCCAGCACCTGCTGGTACTTACGGGTTACCACACACAGGCGCACGGCTCCTCCCACAGTCTAGGTATATTTGCGTAGGGTACATTTAAGAAAGTCACGTCATCATGTACACATCACACTGTACATGACGTTCCTTCACATTGCCTTTCCCTTCGGGCCTGTAATTCACATAATGGAGAATACGGGTGTAAGTAGTCACCTTGAGGAATTATTTGCAAAACTGACAGGGCTGGGGAGAGTGCAAGGCCGTTGCAATAACCTTGTTGCCTGGCAACCCTTGACAAATCAACCCAACTTCGTGACGATACTTAACCTCATCAATCCCTGGCAGCGTAACCCCCCTTACATTCCATGGAAGTACCGCAGGTCATTATTCCTGTAAGTCACCCCATCTAGCTAAACCATGGCAACCGTATTTTCATTTAGTAGCATCCTAGCAACAGTATCCAAGCTTAACAATGCTTTACAAGCTCACCGTAGCACCCCAGTGTCTAGCGGTCTCCATCCTACCAACCGCTGACAACAGTAGCTTAATGTATCATTGTCTGACAGCAACGCATTAGCTCATCGAACCTCGGCGACAGAAACCCCATTCAAACGGGCCTCCAGTGTCGGCGCATCAGCAGCGGATCAGTTCGCAAGCCCTGCAGGGCAGCGTATTAGCCGAGAAGCATCTCAGTCAGCCTCCCCCAGGAACAGCACATTTCTTAATGATTTCACGGATTAGCAGACTGGTCAGCAACATTTAGCAGCAAGCAGTAAAGTTTCCAGTTTCTGTAGTGCGTGAGGGACAGTTGATAGAATAAATCGCTTGTGATTGAAAACTGGTGAGAGCACATCACGTAGCAAAGCCTAGGAATACTACATCCGTCACCAGCTCCTGGCAACAGCGCATCAGCCTCCGACCCCTGCCTACAACAACCCTAAGCAACAATATATCAGACACCAACCCTGGCAACAGCACAATTGTCAGTAAACCTAGACAGTAGAACCGTAGCTTTGCACATCGTGTCGGGAGTGTTTGATCAGTGATATGGGCGTGGCATCAACGTCTGGCTGCACCTGGTACAGCCTTGGCTGCAACGGACAGTAGCAAGCCAGCGGCCCAACTTTACACTGCAGCTTTCCTCCTCACGATCCACAGTGGTTATAATCCTCAAGGCCGATTAATTCCGCTGGCTTGGAACTGGCACAAGTACCAGCCAGGCAGGCAGGCTCCGTGGGATGCAAGGGAGCACAGGAAAGTATGCGAGCCTTTTCCTGGAATGTTCAGGGTCTTCGAGTACTAGGGAGTCGTTTGAGATTTGTCGGAGTATGTATCCGTCCGCAATGCAGTTGAAATGTTTTCAGGATGGTAGTGCATGCTGAGCATCCTCCACATCACTGACCTTTGCACGTACCCGCTCGCGCAAAGGTAATCTCTCATTCTGTCCACAATGTCCGCAGTGTCCTTTCTACAAGGTAACAGTGACTTAGCAAGCAATTTGTTACAGTAAGGCCAAACCATACACGTTAGAGGTGTGATTCCTACTACACCTCCATGAGCGTACCTCATTGGCCGTCCGTCCTCGATGTTCATATCCGTACGACAAATGTTCATATTTACGTTTTTTATTCGAATTTCAGCTGCTCAGTACATATTTTTTCCCCTGCAGAAATGGGTCCGAACAGAGTGTTGCCAGCTGGTTGCTCCTTATGGGGTTCGGGACTTGCCGGATTTCCATTTCCCCATCTCCAGTAAGTTTATTCACTAAATATTTGAACGTTCTCACCTCTTTATTTATTTTTTCCCCCAACCACTGACTGACACCTTGTTCTTGTGTGTATTTACATTTTTTTTTTAACTTTTTAAGCAATCATCCCATCTCTAGCCCGCAGCTCTGCTTATCATCCATTGAAGCTCTCCAGTTTCTAATTTTTCCTTTTCTTTTTCCAACTTTCGCCCCTGGCGCTCCTCTCGTCATCCCTCCCGTCAGGACTTACCTCGGTGCGCATACGTTCAACTTTTAAATAACCATTGAAACATCAGGCATTCCTGCCTCACCACAGCCTCAACCCCAAACCAGTCACTTTGTCCACCGGTTCCCCCGACGTGTGGCCATACTCTGTAGAAACTACCCAGAGGTGCTTACAGAACCCTCCAGCTCCCTACCTCACACACCATACACTTTCAACACACTCAGCAACCGATTCATGTCCAGCCTGTTACAATCTTGTTCCAGGCTCAGTAAAGACTGCGTGTATGTAGTACTTGTCATTGTTTTCGGCCATCATTCCCACAGGAAAAGTTAAATCCACACACAACTGCTTTCCATAATACACCTTGTTTGTCTTTCACTGCTGTGTGTAATAATTCAGTTATTGAGAAACAAAATCCATGAATCTCTGTTCGTCTATTCAGGGGCGATATTGAATGTTGAGGAGACCAGATGATTCTAAATGTTGAATCGTATAGTGTGCTTCAAGTTATTACGTAAATCTTTCGTTTTTGAAGATATATCTGGTGGTTTTATGATGTTTTCGGGAGCCTTCTTTGTTACATTCTGAACTGACATCTTCAGATGAAGAGACTGCGATGAATTTGTATGAGATTCGGAAGAATGTAAGATATATTTGTGTAGTGACTTATTCTGAAGAGTGATTTGGCTTAGAGGCGCTGTTGAATTACAGATTCCGGGAAGTTATGGCGTTAGCCCTTGGAGATAAAACCTACGAGTATGCAAGATCCAAGAGCAGACAATGAAAGTTTTGTGATATCTCCAGCATCACGCATCCGAACCCGAGCCCGTCAGACCCACACCGACATTTCTGTTCCAACGGTCACCTTGATCACAACTAACCTCCTGAGCCGTGTTGCTGCAATGTGAACCATCTTGCGCATAACCCAAACCTCTTCATCACCATACGCAGTTATCGTCGTGTTCACACTTCTCTACCTTTCTAGCTAACCTGTAACCACACAGACAATCTCCACCCATTTGTCCTGGGTCTTAAACCTTCCCTTGACCTAGATGTTACTGTAGAACAGCCTTTGATTTACCCGTTAATGTCTTTCCTCTCTCTCTGTCTCTCTTCTCATACCCCTCACTCACTTGTGTACTTTTTTTTTTAGGTTGCCACACGTCAAAGGCCAGACTTGCTGATGGAAAAAAGAAGGGCGATCCATCGAAACACATGAGCCGCTGCTAGGTTGAGGCCAGGCGAATCTTTGTTAAAGTCCTGCTGGGTAGATGCTTCCCTAAGCTTGAGTGAGGCCTGGCGAATATTTACTAAAGGTCCCGCCGGTGAGGAACCAACTGTGCTTCGTGAATTTGTTACCCCTATTCAGCTCAGCTCAACAGTAGGCCAAAAAGTAACCTTGGCTTCCGGCCACAGTTGGTACATAGCCCAACAGAAGCGCTCACACTCTACATTTCCGGCTAAGTGGAAGGACACGCTCCCGGATGTTTCATTCCCACATAATCACTTCAGCGGAAGTTGGGAACTGTTAAACTGGTGAGTAACGAGTGTGGGCTGCCTCTGAGGCCGTAGTGGGTAATGTCGTGGGCTGCCTCTAAAGCCGTCGAGGGTACTGGTATGGGCTGCCTCTGGAGCCATCACGAATGTAATGGTATGGGCTGTCTATGAAGCCGTCGTGGGCTAATGGAGTGGGCTGCTCTTGGAGGCGATTTCGTTTCAAGTGCACCTACTTTTAGATGATGCACAAAGGTGGGGAGGTTGGTTTACCTTGACACTTCTGCGTGTCATGGATGGATTGCTAGGACTGGTAGAATAGGTTAAAATCATTCTTGTTTCAAGTTTATTCGTATTCGCCTTTCGCATTTTCTCCCAAATATAAGACCAAAAATCTTGAATGCACCGGTCATAAGATACGACGCTACGGTTGGTGACTAACAAGATTTTTACTGTTATAAGTGTCAAAAAAAAAAAAAAGCCACACTCAAATATTAATTTTAAGGGATGGGGCTACCCCGAGAGTGATAGATAAAAGGTAAACACTCTCCATGTTTTCGTGTGCTTATGGGAGTGATCTGATTTTCTGTGGAGGGTACCAGTGGACGACGCCTCCCTCGAGCAGGCCGCTAGCAGCACGTCACTGTGAGACACCAGGAGGAGGATGGCTGTATTCCTCCCGTTCTTGGAAAAATATTTATACACTTTTATAAATTACCTGTGTACTCAAGGAACCTGGATACAGTCGCCTTGTGTATAAGAAACCTGTATATCGTGTACTGCTTAGCAAAATTTTCCGATTAAGAGCGAAGCATTGTAATTTAGGTCATGAATATCGGAATTTTCCCTAATTTCATGGTAATGAATGTATCATACCTTATTCACTGTAGCACTGAGTACTGACTCATTTCCTCCTAATTTTATGATAATGAATATATGTTACCGTCTTCATTGTTGCACTCACCCCAAGTGCCCTCCACTGTTTAAGTCACGTATGCAAGACATTCATGGTTTTAGTAATTCATTGTCGGGGAAAACAAGACGAGTCAAAACAATGGCAAGGATAAAGGAAATGATATGAACACAGATAACGTAACATGTAACAGTTGTAGTAGGAAAACAGTGAATGTAAAAACGAAAGTGTACTACGTAATTAACGTCAAGATGTACGAGAATCACGAGTCGTCCAGCCGAGCTCGGAACGTCCTCGCTTGGTGATAGGGCTTCATATGGGTCCGGAAGGCAGCCACACACCTTAACCTTAACCTCAGGTACAGCGAATAACTCCCAACGGCGCACTTGTTAACACAAGAAGTGCGCAGGAGACACGTTTGAGCAGCCGCGGCGGCCCATAGCCTGTGTAGTGCACGCAGTGGTCATGTCTCGCCGACCAACCAACCTCCTTGTCTACATCCATTTGGAAGTAAACTGAAAGTATTTCTTTTTCTACCCTGAAAATTATGAAATAAATATACATAGTCTATAAAAGGAAGTAAGACAAGCCTAAGATTTTTTAGTCTACCACTAATACAGCCAGCAGTGGAGACATTATATATATATATATATATATATATATATATATATATATATATATATATCTATATGGGTTAGGGGAAAGCACTTCTACCCACGTATGTATCTCTTGTGTACGTGTAGAAGGCAACCAAGTGGGGCGAGAGCAGGGGACGGGAAATTTTTCCATCATGCTAATTTTCCAAAAGTGGGAACAAAGGAAGGAGCCAAGCGAAAAATTTTCCTTTAAGGCTGTCATCCGTTCGTGACGCCACCGCGCTCACGCGGGAGTAGCGTCGGCGCATGAAAGAAAACGAAAAAATATCATTTTCTATTACTTTAAAACCTCTTTCAGAAAGTCCTGGCCTTACTTAAGAACCCTTCTCCACTGGCTCTGGTAGCTCCAAGGCTACACTATACTCAGTAACAGGAACAGGATGGAATACTTTGAAGCGAGAAGACTTTTAACTCGCGGATTAAGGTCATGAAGACAGAACTTAGCAACAAAATAAAAGAAAAATCATCATCACCAATGGAAAAACAATCTAGGAACCTGGAGAAATTGTGAAACCTATCGTTTAAAAAGGGGCGGTTAGAGTGGCGTGGAAAGACTTGAGAAAGTAAAGATTTCAAGTGCAGAGAAATAGAGGTCACAAAGGCTCATCTTTGAGTTGCCAACGTCCACATTGTAATCAGGTGACGCAGTAGCTTATCGAACATTAATTACGTGGTCTAGTTAATGGCAGGGACACATGGGCGTCCACTTATTTGCATCAGAAGCCAGAGCAATATCAAAGGAAAAGAAGCAGAGACCCAGATACTTTGACGCAGGTCAAGTGGGTACTATTTTTTTTTTTTTTTTTTTTTTTTTTGGGGGGGGGTTAGACTGAGATGATAAATCAGGTTGCATTGGATTAAGATACCGAGATCTGCTGCACACAAAGACAGATCAGTCCTTTGTGTAAATCGGACAAACGTTCAGAAGAAAAGAATTCACGGCATCTGAACACGGGCTCCTGGTTTCTCGGAGGCAGACGAAGCAATGTGTGTACTGTTGGTATTTCCAAGATGGATTCGACGTTACGGTGATACAAAGTATATGTATTGTGTTGAGTGGCGGAATTACGGAGCCAGTGGAGGTAGGAACGTTTGTCAGGGACCTGAGAGAACAAAGTGAACAGCATATTTTGTCCAAATATGAGTATGTAGAGTTCGTTCCTACTAGGCGATACGTCGACCGAGCAAGAGAAGATGGAAGAGAATGAAAAAAGTGGAATTCAACGTTGACTCGTCGGCGTTCGAGTGTATTTTGGTTATCTGTCTATGAAAGGATGTCGTTGATAAGGAGACGACGGGGATACTGTTGTTGATAGGGAAAGGGGAAGTGTTTTAATCCATCAACAAACGCAGAGAGACCTATCATATGGATATGTTTCCTGATCACACACACTTTGATCAGATTCTCAATTACATGTCACTGATCCGTTTGAGCTTGATTAACCACTACTTACTATGATTATATTACTCATTATCTTAATATTTTTCCGGAATGGCATGAGATGACGTCTCTTAGAAACAGAATGGTAACGAGTGAGCCTTGTAGCTGCGTTCATTTTACGTTAAAATAATTTACATTCTTTTGTAAATGTTACATTAATCAGGAGTAGAAACATCACAATCATCATACCAGCTTGAATCGATAACGCTGGTGAATACATCCATCCCATCAACCTTACGTACGGTACATCACGATTAGATAACTTATACCAATTAGAGTAAAATTGTTCTCTCTCTCTCTCTCCCTATCTCCGTTTAATCGCGAAATACTTCCCACTGCTGGAGGTTCATACTGTAGTTTCGCCAATACTCTGTGTTTCTGGTGGACATACGCCTTGTACCAAGAAGAGTGTCCTGCCAGGTTGGTCAAACGGTTCTCGTCAACACCAGTACTTGACCTCTACAGGTGACCGCAAGTACCGCCTCAAGGGTAGTGAAGCAAGAGCGATGTGGGTCACTACATTAGCCGCCGTCATTACGTTTGTTAACCGCAGCATTCCTGATGATCCACCTCACTGACCTGGGGGTATTTAGAAACCATTGAATGAGTGGGTCTGGGGCCACAGTTCGTCGTAATTCTCAGCCAGGAGAGCATCTTCGCTAATCTCTCGCTAACGCGTTGGGTTCTGTTCTAAAAGAAACATTTTCATTAGGTTATGGTCATTGCCAGATACACACGTATAGCTACTACTAGATCTTTAGATTATTGCCAAAGCCCCGCTTCAGTGAACCATCCCTCTCCAACCACTAAGATCTTGCTGCTTCTCTCTGTTCTTCAGGTAGTATTTCGGCCACTGATTTCCTTAGCTGTGTCCCAGCCTCTAAGGCTTTGTTTCTTCAGTCGACATAGTTTCCTCTATGAAGAAATGATGAAAATTCGAGGTGAAGTGGCCGAGCCAGTGTTAAGGAAAGGATTGTGGGGTACGGTCGCAACAGCCACTAAACAGGTACCGGTGTCGAGCGAAATGTCTGGACCTACGAAATAAATGACTACGGAACTGTACACATCAAGACAACTTCACTTAGAACATCCTCATCATCACCATGTACTAGGACCTATACCGATAAGCTCTTCAAGAAACACCTGGAAAAAATCATTCAGTACAGAATGTACAGAATCCTCATTCTTATAACTTAAGATACTATTGCACTATTTAAAATTACAAGACCGTAATTTTACATGTCAAAATCTGTGACAGTTTCTGGAATATCTTGAAGCGAATGAATAATTTTACTTGGTAGACATTAAGTCGTCACAAAGTGTGATGTGTATAAGTCAAAAACAGAAGTAATGATAGTATAATGAACAAATAAAACATTGTCAGAGGTCTTACCTGTAACAGTTTCTTCTGTTACTGCATATGGGGGAATCACACTCGATAGGGAAATTTTCTTATGGACATAGGTCTCTTTTTGGGTGAATTTTCTTTGAAAAACTATGTATATGTTGAAGACAGACCATAAGTAAGCGTGTTTCATTTCGGCGTCTTAAAATAATGTATGATTCCTAGTAAATTAACTGATTGTTTCGAGAGTTTAAGGAAAAATTTGAATGGATCCATGTACAAAGCTACAGTTCAGCTAACCTTCAGACCGCTGTCAATAATGAACAACTCGTGTGGCGAAGATACTCAAGTATCAGATCCTGGCAGACTACGTCCGGAAGGCTTCTTCCCGCAGGCGAAGACGATGTTGTTGCCAAGGTCTCTCCTTTCCCACTCCCCAGGCAAGGCCACAGCCTAGCAACGTCGCTATAACTCTCCCACTGAATACTCTCTCACCAGTCTATCGTAGGGACTCCTGTCCCCACTTTCCAGTTGCTGTCTCACGAATCTGAGCCAGAGAATGTCATTGATCGTCCTCAGACTTCCTTCCAGCAGTTTCTTCGTGAGTAGCTGCGGGCGCCTGGTAGGATTAATCTTAAGGCTGGTGTTTGTAAAATATCGCAATAGTGTAAGTCGTTTACAGTGAATCCTTTGTATCACTAGTTAAGTTTTGTTTCCGCCTCTGTTAATTTTCATAGGGAAATTTCTGATACTTCAGCAGCCAAGGCAGAATGTGCTCACTTTACCAGGCCAGTCACCGGGGTCTTCTCTAATTGCTTCGCGCCGTACCATACCTTCAACGCATCATGAGACGGGACCTAGATCCTTCCTCTGACCTTGACGTTCATAGTTAAAGAAAAAAATGAACGATGCGGAGCTACATTTCAATATATATTTTTCAATATATTTTTTTTTGTCTATAAGTCTTCTATGTCGTGTAGACCAAATGATTCAAGTAACATACTTTGAGAGACAAAATAATCACTGCCATTATCTATACGTTGTGAAAATAGGTGTAACTGATAACTAATACACGTGATTGACACATGCGTGTTTCGGGGAGAGATTTTCACGGTGCACCATCTTTTCATCTCATATATGTGCATCATGTTTTTACTGCTGTGTGTACACATACATACAGTAGCCTAAGCCAGGTTCCCACTCATCAGCAGTCCCGAGGGGAAGGATGAATATCCGCGTTGGGTATGTATGGGCCGACAGACTGAACCCATACGGGTCCGTGCGTGATCGTAATGCTAACCGCTTCTACTACGGTTTCCCATCTGTATATGTTTGTTTCTCGGGGACATCACCTTGTTTCTATAAACACCAGGATTTCAATACTAGCTCTTTTATCTCTCGAGTTAGGATTCGAACGCGCTATGTTAATTTTGTTTTCTATATCTGTGACGTAAATAGTGATATAAAGTTTTAAACAATAAAGATATTAAGCATTCTAAGGCTTTTTCAGTTAGTATATTGATTTAATGATGCCATTTTTTATTTTAATCATTATTATCAATATTTGAACAGCTCAGCGTTATGAAGATCTCGTTCATAATGTATACCCTGAGTTAATTTGTGTTGGGATGGGTTAAGCAAGGTTAAGCATCTAGCGCGTGTTCATACAAACATCGACAAACCATTGCTCTTTAAATGTTAATGATACACCTGGGAACAATATGATATACCTTGCCAAAATTTTTGTCTGTTCTTATGTTATTTTTTAATTTCTCCTTCTTACAGTAATGAAATATATGTATATTACAGATTACATAAAATATTTGAAAGAAAATAAAGTAAATTTCATTTAGATAAGTAACAGAGTCTTCACTATATAGGAGTTTGCATGATTTTTGTGGTAATTTTAGAATCACTAAAAGGGGGACTGAACTAGAAATTACATTTTGTTAAGAATTGTGCCATTTTGTTTTGAGGCCGTAGCCAATGTTTTCAATTCGCAGGATGGACAACTGCGAAGATATTGGAAAGAAAAGCATATTGTTTGTTCTCTCTTAATTTTTATCTCTGTACTATAGATTTATTGATTTTTCTGTTGATAAGAACAGCAACACTATGATACGCATCTAAAGAAATATACTGGTGAAATGAAAAGGATATGTTGGTAGACCTGATTGTACACATGTTTGGGCTGAGGATTTGGCGGGCTTGTGGGACAAGAGGCCAAGGTTGACTCGTAATTGGTATACAGTGATCAGTAAAACAGTTATAGCAAGCTCTTGTAATAAATATGCCAAAACAGCCTACTTTATTTACATTCTTCTCGAAGTCACCTGGGCGAAACAAAAGCAAAAATCAAGAGACAACCAAGAACAATGTGAAACTGAAGGGAAATGGTTAGTTGTGAGGCGCCAACAAGATTTCTTCATTTGTTTACATCCATTTATTCTATCGAAAATACCATATGTTTTCACGAGAAAGGGGCTGCTATACAGAATTATGTTTCACAGCGAACTTATGATTATTTTTGCGGTGAAGCTGGGGGTCTTCGGCAAGGAATTTTTTGTGTTAGAGGTTGCATGTATATGTTTGCTTGTGATTGTATGCTGTAGGTGTATTTCTGTTTAAAATATTGACACGGGTAAGGTTTTAGTTTAACACCGCCAGGACTATACGGAATATAGATATTCATCTACAGTAGTGGTATGTTTTAAGAAGATTTGGGAAATGGTGGAGAAGCGTGATTACTATAATTTTTTTACGGCATGTAGAAAGTCAACGAGGAGGGCTGTCATGATCAGGGAAAACGTTAATTTGAATGAACTGGAACACAGAATTTATCAGAACTCACAAAAACTACGTAACTGCCTCTAGGTGCTTAACTTTACGTAATTTTGATTAATATGTGAAGAGAGTTTGTGTGGTACAGGTAACCAGTTCCCGGTTTCTGAAGTGTAAGGAACTGGAAGAGCTTATTTTATGCAAACTCATGTGTTTAGGTTAGGTCTTATATTAGCTTAGATTAGGGTTAATTTAAAAGTTCTGATTGAAATTAGCTTTGGGGAATTCATTCTTTAGTTTTAAGTGCTTTATGTAGTTCTTTGTGATTATGGCATTACCTGCAGAGCATGATTTGGAGCATTCTGTTTTACTGAATGATATTAGATAAGGTGATAATGCTTATGTAGCTATGTCAGGGGAAAATGTGGGGTTTGGTAAGGTAATATTAGGTTACAGACCTGGAAAATATCAACAGAGCCTGTAATAACTTCATTTAGTTGCTGAAATGATAGAAACATTATATTCATCTTCTACTCGGGATTACATTGTGTTGTTTATATGCTTACATGTGGCACGAAGTTAGCAATGCAGTTTCATAAGCATTACTGAAAGGAGATAATTCTTGTCTGGTAGGTACGTTTGGTTAGGATTTCGTAGGTTCTGCTGCTGATTTTTTTTTAAGCACATTTGCTGCTCCTATTACAGTAATTTTCATGTTTTTGAGGATATGTGTTCACTAGAAGAATCTACATTAAGAATTTGGCAGGTACTTTTAAGAAAAAGTGCTGGAGGTTGGGTTCCGTTATGAAGACGAAAATCACAAAATGACAAATAAGTGAGAAAAGAATGGAGCACTACCACCTCTTTGTAGGAATTGTAAATGTGCCTGCTCATGGATTTTGGATGTTTGTACTGGAAGTTTTCTACCTGCATGGCACCTTGTCAGGCTGTCAGTGGCCAGCATATGTACACTGCAAAAACTTTGATGTATTCTTTTTTTCTTTTATAAATATTAGAATGGTGGTCATGAGACTGACGTAGTGTACTTAATATTTTAACCTTCATGAAGTGGGAGATTTTTTTTAGATATCTTCTCAAGCATAGTTGCTCTTCTTGATATAATAAATAGTATGTATGTATTGTGCATATATGTGAATATATGTATATGTGAGTGAATGGATCTTTCTTCGTCTGTTTCGTGGCGCTACCTTGTTAATGTGGAAACAGCGATCAAGTATTATAATAATAATGATATTGATGATAATAATAATGATTATAATAGTTTACATGAAAGTATATAAATACATTCATTAGGTGCTCTCATGATACTCTTAAGTGTACTAAATTTTCTTTCAGATGTTATGCCAATGGACATGGTTTGGGCCAAGATGGATGGGTATCCATGGTGGCCAGCACTTGTGTGTGAAAGTCCTAGTGAAAAAGATTTCAATCGTAATGGTCAAATACATGTACAGTTTTTTGACAACCCTCCAACACGAGGATGGGTCAAAGAAACGTAAGTATTTTACTTGAGTATCAAGGATTTACTGTTATTTTGAACTGAAATGTGTGTGCAATGATAATTAGACGTGCTATCTTAGGATTCCTTCTGTGGGTCATCTGTATCTTCAAGGCTATGTTCCGTTCAGAAGCAGGGAAGTAATAGGCCCCTTTGGTGCAAGAAAAATTAAGCATTATGAAAAGAATACTGTAATTGGGAAAATTAGATAAGTGGGTAAAATATTATAGGCATGTAGGAAGAATGGTCTTGTGAAGAAAAACTGACTGGTTTTTAAGTTGGGAAAGTAGTGTAGGTCAAAAAAATGTAATGGGTAAAAGAGGGAAGGTATGTAAAAGAAGGATGCTCTTATGTTTATGAACTTGCATGGAAAGTTGAGAATTCAGACAAGATTCATCATTACTTCTGCAGTGAAGTGCAGTGGCATATCAGTTTTACAGTTTCTCATTTCTTCCAGGTTTGTGAAGCCATACTGTCCAGCAGGAGAAAATGGCATCCCGACTTATAAGGATCCAACATGGCTCAAGGCTGTACAAGAAGCTAAGGAAGCAGAGCAGCTTCCTAAAGAGGATAGAAGTGTGTTAATTGTTGAGATGGCTCCTTCAGATGAGGAAGAAGAAATGGAAACTGATGAGGACGGTGAGAAATGTAAAGAAGATATATTTATTGCTCATATTGGAAGTAGAACTGCTCACTGTCTGTACCATCAATCTGTTTAAAGAAATTAACGGTTATGATCAAGTTACTCTTCTCTCTTCCTAAGTGGGCAAGTTTAAAGCCTTTAGCCGTTATTCCTTGGCTCTTATTTCTTTTACCATCTATGTTGCTGTCCTCCAGGACTCCTCTATTAGCTCTTGATGCCTTTTTTTTAGGTGCACTGACCAAACTTGAGAAGCATATCCTAGTTTTGGCTTTGTGCATGATGTGAGCAGCTTGGTGAATATTTTCTTATCCTTGAACTTGGGTGCCCTTCGAATATTTGCTAGTAGTACACTTATGCCTGCATGTGGTTACAGTGCCAGTGAAAAGTTGCCTTTGGTTAGATTTATCATCATCAGTAGAAGAAATGGAGTTCAATCTCGCTGAAGAACTTCGCACTCCAAAGGAGTCCAGCCTTTCCATGGTACTGATTTTAGCACACCCTTGAAGCTGCGTAAGCCCTGTGAAATGGATTTTGCTGTTGTGTGATTAAGATTAGTTACAGATATACATTGCAGTGGAGTAATGTGTAATTACTGTTAGCAAGGTATATATGATGTTCATGCCCTAGGTTTTCGTATTTGTAAGATCATGCTCTCAAAGCCCAAAAACAAAAACTATATAAAATGCACTCTAAGCTCAGAACAGTTTTTTCCTTAGTTATGTAGAATTATGATATAAATCTCAAAAAAAAAAAAATCCTGCTGTTGTTGAGTTGAAATTTAATTTACTGCTAGGAAGACTTTCGTAACCATAATTGTGTTATATCTTTTGGTAAAGGAATGATATACTGTAGCCTTTACTGTACTTTAATGTCAACTCAGAAATTCAGTTTCTTCTAACTAGGTGTTTGATAAATCAGTAAACTTCATGTAGCGGGAAGAATGTTTTAATGTGCATTTTGCTCTGGATTTACTGTCATACTTAGAAATTGGGTTTGCAAGTTTCTTAGCCAAGACTGGATCAAGGATCCATCTTGCAGCCATCTCTTAATTATTTTTTTTGGACATATACATTCCAATTGGTTGCTGGGGATGAAGGATACAAGGTGGGTTTGAACTATTTGCTGGCTAACCTAGTATAGCTAGTAGCAGTTTTCTTACATTGTGTTAGTTGGTGACATGTAGTATGTGTTAGTTCATAGTGATGGAGCCCCTGTGCATTTTTGGAAAATTTTTTCTGATATGAAGTTAGGGTGCAGCATGGTTAGGGTTGTTTTGCAGTCCAGCTACCCCTGGCTCAGCCTCTGTTGTTGTAGATTTAATTTTTGTAGGAGATTCAAAACCCATTTTTCAGAAGTTAAGAAGTGAATGAATTTCTTAGTATGCATATATTGTTATGGGCACAGCGGATAACTCTAGACTTAAGGAATGAAATTAAACACAAGGAGTAATTTCATAAGTTTACAGAAGATAAATTCACAATACAAGAAAATAAAATACATATAAAAGTAACAAATGCCTTGAGTCTCTAATATCTCCATTAGTTTACTGCCCAGGTAAGTTTTCAAACCATGGAGGGCTCTTCCTCTATTAAGATTCACAATATAAAATATACTACTCTAACACGATAACAATTCTAGAGATACATGAAAATACACAGTGACAATGAACAATAGGTAATAAAGGTACAACCGTGATATCAGGACTCGGCTCCGGGGAGTGGTTATCTTGGGTGTGGTTCGGGTCGTTGGCGGCTCGGGGCTTGTTTGACTTGTGCTTGTGCAGGGTCGCAGGGCAGCTCGGCTCCGGTGATAGAGGGAAACCTCTCAAGGTGGCTGAGGTTGAAGGAAATCGGGTCCCGGGTCAGTGCCTGAGGGTTTTATGGGAGATATGTCCTCTACAGAGCCAACTCGGAGTGGCTGGCTCCTTCCTGTCATGTCCACCACCTCAGTCGTGATTGGCTGACTGGAGTCGGGACATGCCTCCCCTCATCCTGGCTGTGGCATGCCCCTCGTCTTGACTGTGGTTCTGGGAAACACACAGCTGCAGAATCGTGTGCTTTGATGTGACCCGACCACAGCAATTGCACCTCCCTGTTAATCCTGTGGTCAGCATGGTCCAGCTGGTCGCCAGGGTCGTGTAGAGGGTCTCATCACAGAACTCACAGTTGTGCGTGAGTTCCCAAGCCCACCATAAAATGGTCACTAGAACCTCTTGCTGGCGAGGGTCACATCTGGGGTGCCAAGTGTGTGGGAACCCTGGTTGAGAAGAAATTACACACACACAGAACATATGAGGGAAACACTATATGAACAGTGTGAACATAGGTTCATATCATTCGTAACAACATGGAAAACAGGGAGCATGTATATTCACCCAGCTTGTTCATACCCTAAGGATGTAAGAATTTCTGTCTTTCATATAGATATATAGAATTAAATAGATATATGGGGAAGCAGAACCTTATGAGATTATTGCCTTATTTCTTACAGATAGTGACAAGAGTAAAGAAAACGTTGATCTTAATGTAAGCAAGAAGAAGAACAATAGCAAGAGTAAAACAGATAACCATGAACCAGAAAAGAAACGAAGAAGAATCATCATTCATTCAGACAGCGAATCTGAAGATGAATACAAACCTGGTGAGTTATAGTTTTATGTTGAAGGAAAAGCTGCAACAGGAATTTTCCTTTCATCATGCTAAACCTTACTTTTAAGGACCTTCTTGACCTTTACCTTCATTACTGAGGGCATGAAATTTTGTTTGTGAATGGTATCATGTTTTTAATAATTTAAGAGAGAAACTGTTAATGGATGCATGGATGAAAAACTGATTGAATTGAATTGAGGATAGAAGTCACTGAAGAATAGGTGCTGTTAAACCCTTTCAGTGCTATTGCCATCAGTTGACACTTCCTAACTTTAAAAGGGGACTATCAATGTCATTTACACCTATGATTTCCCGTGACAGTTAATTCTACGTACATTGTAAGCTGTGTTGGCTGACCACTGCTTGATTGTCCAACATCAAACAAGATCTTTCAGATACTTGTAGTGCTGTGCCGAGAGAAATTATTTTTCGACCTTCAGAACATACATTTTTCTTCTATATGTCTAGGCTTTCAGTGCACTTGCAGTTTTACTTTGCATGAGTCTGCTCTCAGTTTCAGCTTTCTTGCTGCTATCCTTACTGATCAGTACTCCCAAATATCTGATTTGATTTGTAATTCAAATTCTTTTCCAGTCAAACAGTTACTGTATTGTGACAGCCCATCTTCAAGAACAAGGTTTGCCATTACATACTTTACATACTTGCATTTACTTTCAGCAAACTTAATTAAGTTAACATGTCTTCTCTCTCTCTCTCTCTCTCTCTCTCTCTCTCTCTCTCTCTCTCTCTCTCCCTCCCCCCATATAGGACATTGTCATCTGTTTACAGTGACTGCGGCTTTTTCCATTCAGTTCTGCCATGGTTTAACAGCACCATACTTCCATTCAACATAAATGCAGCATTCTTATGAAAATGATGACATTATATACAGCTTTGATACATTACCCTGTATATATCAGAGTGGTACACCATCTACTTATTTGCATGCATTATTAAAGCAGAGAACAAAAATCAGAGATTGGACCTTTCAGAATGGGTGATTACTATGAAAATGAATAGTATAATTCATAAAGCAAAATAAGCTGTGCCAGTGTTCTGACCTTGCCTTTTTAACATTTCTTCATAGGCATTTTTAGGTTGGTGTCCAAGCACTGCATCCAATATTAGAGTTTTTGATAGCATTCAGTAGTCTTCCATGCACTCCATAGACTAAACTTTCGAAAAGTTCTCTCCTGCTAAGTATTGTAAGCCATTTCATAATCCATAAATGTTATATACTCTTTTTTTCTAGAAGTTTCTTCACTGTTTAGGTAAAGAAAAAACTGATCTATGCATTTTATTCCCTTCCTAAATGTACTCTGTTTTCACGTACAAGGATTTTAGTAGCTTAGATCATATAGTTCATTACCATGTTGTGGGAAAGAGTTGGCATGTGTACATTTTTCTAGAAGACTCATAAGGAACATTTCATATGAAATAAGAAAATTGAAGTCATGAAGATTCTTTATGTAAAGCATTTTCTTTTCAGGAAAAGATGCTGATGAGAGTGATGATGAGTCGTTAAGTTCTGGAGTGGATGAAAATGAAGTACCAGAGCCAGAAACAGAATCAGAAATTGATTCACCTGTCAAGGTATTGTATTCATAGTGTTTTACCATGGGATGGATCAGGTGCATAAAGGCTCCTGTCACACTCTTGCACACCCTAAACCCATATCCAATGCTTCTCATCAAAGTTTTATGTTTTTCCATTCTTTTCCTGCCATACTCCTTCCTTGCTCTCTTTTATCTTGCAAATTCTGGCTAGTTGGAATACCTGTATCTTCACCACAGCACATCTTGAAGCTCCTTTGCTTTTTGACATTTTTCATTAAACTATTCTTGGCTCTTCCTTACCATTCCCTCTGAATTTTAGGCTTGTAATACATGTCTACTTCTTCATAGTATATTTCACAGAACCTTTCACCACAAAGCCCTGGTTCCTGGCTGCTGAACTTCCTTTCCTAGTATGTATTACTGTAAAGCATATTGAGGTTTGTGTGGTTTCTATGATTATATTTCCTCTGTATGTCTTGTCTCATCTCTGCTCTTTTAATAGCCTCATTTACCATATAGTCAAACTTCACACACATTTGCTCCAATGGAGTCCATCATGCATAGATGCAGTCTTAAGGCTGCAGGATCCCTGTAGAAGGGGTTACAAAATAATGATAATGATATTTGGGTATGTTTTGTACAAATGCTTGTGAGAGCAACATAAGGCTTTATGAAGATTTTTTTTTCTTATCATCAGACACCTGCAAATAAACGTAAAAGGCCAGCACCCCCAAAGGGACCTAATTTGGATTCATCACTTACATCCTCCCCATCTGTGTCTAAAGCCTCTATGCAAAGAGTTTCTGAAGGCACAAAATCCAAGCTTTCTCTGTTTGCTGCAAAGGAGGTAAGACTTTTTGGCTCATTTAGTGAGCAGTTGTCAAGACTATTTGTCCATTGTCAGTGCCTGCCATTTATCTATGCTGAACATAGATTGAGGAAGGGTATGAGTGAACTGAGAGGCTGTATGTACATAATCCACCATTAAGAATTACGAGTGGAGTTAAAACTAATAGATAGGTAGACTACTTTCATAATATCAGGGAAGCTGTGGGTTTTGGTTTTGGAAAGGTATAACTCAGTGTACAAGGAACTGTAAACCTGAAAAAAAAAATATTTTATGGATAGTTGAATATAGCCATGCCCAGTGTTTAGGAAAATTACTTGTGAAGGAAAAAGAAGTTAATTGGGTCAGGCTCTGTAGGGTGATTTTATGCAGGTGGAGTAGCATTAAAAACATTGTATCTGTTATGACATTTATTTGCAATATATTCATGATGTTCATACATAATCACTGTTTCCTGCATTAGTGAGGTAGCACCAGGAGCAAGCAAAGAAATGGCTCCACTCACTTACATCTTCCCTCTAGCTGTCATGTATAATGTGGTGAGACCACAGCCCCTTGTCCATGGTCAGGCCCCACAGACCTTTCCATGGTTTTTGTTAATGTATATTCACCATTTCCTGCATTAGCAAGGTAGCATCTTAGAGGGAAAATCCTCATTTGGCCCCCTTCTCTGTTACTTCTTTTGGAAGAGTAAAAAACTGGAGTGGAGGATTTCCAGCCCTCCACTCCCACCCCTTTTAGTTGCCTTCCATAACATGCAGGGAATACGTGGGAAGTATTCTTTCTCCCCTATCCCCAGGGATGATATATATATGCTTTACCATCAATAGAGTGTCTCTGTCATCCTTGTTATACACTTTTTACCAGATCCATAAACACCACATATAGGTCCTTCTGGTTCTCATCAATATTTCTCACACATATTCTTCAAAGCAAACACCTGATCCACACATCCTCTGCGACTCTTGAAGTTCAAGGCACACTCAACAAGTTTATAGCTTTGCATTGTGATCATTCACATTTGTCCCCCCACGCCTTTATACAGTGGCATTATACAGGCATTATGCTAATCCTCGGGTACCTCACCCTGAGCTATATATACTTTGAAAATCCTAAAGAACAAATCAACAACCTAAATGCTCCCTTTTTAAAGAAATTCAAGTGCAGTCCCATCCAGTGCAACTGCTTTGCTGCACTTCAACATACACAGAGCTTTCATCACCTCTTGTATATCCACCAAATTACTTGCTATGACTCTCTCATTGTATACTTCCATGTCCGAAACATCCCTCATCCGCCACCCTGTCATCAGACACATTACTCATGCAAAAGACAAACCATATACAGAATTTCAGTTCTAAACTGACCATTTTTTTTTTTAGTCATATGGTAGAATGGCCAAGTGTTCTACTTTAGTATGATGGTTGTTTGAGTACAGGCATCACATATCAAAGTTTTTATTTACATGATGTAACTTTTTTTGATATGATCTATTGTTTTTCATTCAGCTTTTTAATCTCTGATTTCAACACTCTTTACTTAGGCACCTTCAACAGTCCAAGAAAGCACTGAAGATTGGCCCTTCTTAAAGTTTTCCTGGCTGCAGTCTGCTAACATACGTGACCGAAATAAGTTGTCACCAGATCATCCTGAGTACAATCCGAGAACATTGTATGTTCCTGAGAACTTCCTAAATCAGCAGACTCCAGTAAGTAGATATGATTCAGAAGTAGATGTTTGTAACTGAGTATCTGTGTTTAGATATTAACTCCCAGGAAATTTTCTGCAATAGATAGGATAATATTGATTTTTAAAGGGAATAGAAGTAATTTCTTCATCAGTTCTGGGCACTAACTCGCTAATGCAGGACATGGCAAAAATATGTATATTTTCATACTTGATCACCATTTCCCATGTTAGCAAGGTAGTGCCAGGAACAGACAAAGAAAGTTTGCATTTGCTCATATCCAGTCTCTAGCTGTCATGTGTAATGCTCTGGAACCACATCTTATCCATCACCAGATCCCACAGATTGTTCTATTGTTTACCCTAACTACTTCACATGCCCTAGTTTAGTCCATATACCAGATGGATTCAACCAACCACAACCCTCCTCCTGCATAGTATTTATGGCTGTAGACATCAACAAAGTATTTTCATAAGGTGAAGTGTGACATATGAGCTGGAATGGATAAAATTACACTTGAATTTCTTAAGAAATGGGATATCAGGGTTGTTGTTTGGTTAGTTAGGATTTCCAATGTAAGGGTGGCGTATGGTGAAGAGCCAGAGGATCGTAATGCTTGTATAATGCCATTGTATAAAGGTAAGGGGACAAAAGTGAGTGCTCGATTTACAGAGGTATAAGTTTCCTCAAATGTAATCGTAAGTCGAGTGGGAGAGCAGTGACTGGGGGGGGGGGTTGCTGGCAGCATGCACAGATCAGTAGAACAGGAGAGAAAATTATGGCTTCAGCAATGGTAAAGAATATGTGAATCAAGTGTTTGCTTTGAAGAATTTGTATGGGGAAAAATTAGATAAACAGGGATTTATATGTGGCATTTATGGATCAGGAGAAAGCATATGATAGGTTGATAGAGATGTTTTCTAGATGGTATTGAAAGTATATGGTGTGAGCGGAAAACGGCTGAAAGCATTAAGAAGTTTTTATAGGGAGAATAAGGCCTGTTTTTATTGAAGTAGGATGAGAGGAGGGTGAGTGGTTCCAGATGAAGGTGGGTCAGCATTAGAGGTGTGTGATGTTCTCAGGGCTGTTTGATTTATTTATGGATGTTGTAGTGAGAGCGTTGAATGGGAGAGTCTTGGCAGGAGGGACAGATCTGTAGTCTGTTGGAGGAAGTGTGTCAGTTACTGTTTGTTGATGACAATTTTCTGGTAGTGGATTTTAGTATGAAATTGCTGAAGCTGGTTACTGAATTTGGGAGAGTGTATGAAAGGAGAAAGTTGAGTGTTCAAGTGAATAAAAGTAAGGCTTTTTTAAAACCTGACCTTGGAGAGAGAAGTTTGGTTAGAGTGAGTTTGAATGGAGAATTACTGGAGGGAGTGAAGAGTTTTTGATACTTTGGAGTGCACTTGGTAGTAGAATGAACTATAGGAGCTGAATTAAATCACAGGATGGGTGAGTGGGGATTCAAAATCTTTGGGGCATTGCTGTGTGTGTAGAAAGAGAAGTCATTCTGTGTGGTAAAAGATGATTATGTTTGATGGTGGTTGTGTGGGTTCAAGGCATGGGCCTTAAATCAAAAAATAAGGAACAGAGGGTGAATATGTTGGAAATGAAACGTTTAAGGATATCATGTGGTGTGATCACAGTTGATTGAATAAGTAATGATAGGTTAAGTAAGAGGTGTGGGTGTAAAAAGATTATGTCTTAGAGAGCTAAAGCAGGTGTACTGAAATGGTTAGGTTATATAAGAGGAGATGAGTAAGGAGAGGCTGACCTAGAGGGTATGTATTTTGGAAGTGGAAGGAATGAGAAGTGGAAGATCAAGGTGGAGGTAGAAGGATAAAGTGAAAGATGCTTTTAGTTGTTGGGGTCGAACACACAGGGTGTGTGTGTGTGAGATGTGCATGGGATAGAGTGAATCATAATGATATAGATGACACTGTGATGTAGTCAGGGGAAAGCACAGAAAGGTCTCAGGGACTGGGCTGTGGATAGGCAGCATTGGTTCTAATGCATAATGATAGCTCAGAGTGGATGTGAGTGAATGAGGCGGTTTTTTGGCTGTCCTTGGTGCTACCTTGCTGTGCCAGAAATGGCAGACAAGTATGAAAAAGAAATTGGATTATAAGAGGTAGATGATTATTAGTACTTATGCAACTGGTATCAAGATGATTGAGGAAGAGATGGGAGAGTTGTAGGAGGACCTGAGTGAGTGTATCAGCAATTTTGATGCAAGTATCCGAACATTAATTATGGGTGATTTGGATACCTTATATGTATTATTTTTAAAGAAAGACTTTTCCTCTGTGTGGATGGATTTGGTAAGTTTTATCTCATTTGTACATGCCTGATTTTTTGCATATTGGTAATCCTATATTCTTTTTCATCAGGGTTTAAGGCAGTGGTGGGAACTCAAATCACGGCACTATGACACTGTTCTGTTTTTCAAGATGGGCAAATTCTATGAATTGTTTAACATGGATGCCATAGTGGGAGTACAAGAGCTTGGCCTCATTATGATGAAGGTAATTACTTTATTATATAAAACTAAATATCTTTGATACCTTTCCTTACAGTACAGCATGTTGGCTTACTCAGTGATTTCTGCACACATTTTGGTTTTTCTCTCGTTTTTGCTTGCTTCATTCTGTTATTGGTTTCAGGCAGCTGTTCCACCTTTAATTCATCCCCGCCCCCTCCATATCATCCAGAATCATCATAGTACCTGTAATCAGTTTTTCGGCATCCATTTTTCACTTGTCCAGCCACTAGAGACCTTATTGTTCATTTTGTCAGCATCTGTTCATGGCCCTTTTCTTTTTATAGGTATTCTTTTTCTTTCTCACTCTATTGATTTCATTTACACTAAATTACTAACCCATGTTTCACTTGCTTCTTCATCATCACTTCCTTGCAAATTTCTTTAGTAGTAGCTTTTCTTCCACTAGCTCTTGATAAGAGTAAGCTTTACAGTGAAAGTTCCAGCGAGTAGAAGATGTTTTATTTTAATGTGCAAGGAATTCTGGACTCAGCTCTCTTATATGACTGTAAGTCCCAAGATTAAAAAGGTGAGGACAGATAAAACAAAAAGGCAGTTATGTAATTTAGTTGCATTAAGGAGGATAGATAGATAGGGATGTGAGAAGGGTAGTGTGTAGAAATAATTCAAAAAGCACCGTTTAACCATCTGCTGCTTCAAGCAGACATATCTGACATTACATTTTTGTCTATAATTTTGGTATGCAATAAAGGTGTAACAGGGTAGTACCATCACTCAAGATAAAGTTATTTACTCCATTTGTATCAGACCACTTTATAAATTGATCATCTCTTATGTAACTCTAGAAAGGGATGGCAGCAATTGATAGTTTTATAATTTCAATGTTTACAGGGAGAAAAAGCACATGTAGGTTTCCCAGAAATTGCGTATGGACGCTATTCCTCAACCTTGATTGAGAAGGGTTACAAAGTTGCACGTATTGAGCAGACAGAAACTCCAGAAATGATGGAAAAACGCTGCAAGAATAGTAAGTAGAAGGCCAAATTTCACTTTCAAGATTTTATGATTTTATGCAAATTACTACCCTGTGTACAATACAAGATTTTGAAAAAATTATGACTTTCCTCCATTTTAATCCTCTAGATGCAGTTCTTTTCTCATCATGAGTGTTATACACAAGAGTACAAATAATTTTCTAACCAGTTATTGCCTCAGTCTCTTTTCTTTAGTTGTTTTTCTGTCAGTCAGTCTTTTATTTCTTGCTATACACTTTCATTGTCCTTGCAGAAAGTTTTCCAAAAACTTCATTTATAGCTTTTTACCTGCACCTGTAATGCATATATCTTTTTCCCGTATTTTATTATTGCTTTATGTCTTTAATCTCCCAGTACACCAGAATGTTTTCTTTGTGAAATGTAAAATCTCAATAGTTAGATTTATTGTGACCTTGTTATTTCAGTCATTTGGTAATGCAACCAGCAGGGCACTACATGGGATTCCCAGAAAGTAATGATTATAGTATAGTATAGTTGAGGGATGGGGATACTGCCACTGTTGTGTGTGTAAGACGAAAGAAAATACCAGTATTTTGAAAACTGAGTTTTGATTTTCTTTGACTTGTTCGTAGGTAACTTAGAATTTTCTTCATATGTATGCCTTAAGATGAGGTACTTAAGGATTAGTGAAGTGGCATTATAGTGCCTTTGTATAAAGACAAGGGAACAGAAATGTATGTTTGAATTACAGAGGTATAAGTTTGATGAATATACCTGGTAAGTTGTATGGGAGAATGGTGATTGAAGAGTAACCACTTGTGTATTACATTGTAAGAGAAAGATAGAGATTTAAAGAAGTTTATATTTGTACTGTGTATTGTTTTACCCCAACAGTGAATCGTCCAACAAAGTTTGACCGTGTTGTACGACGTGAGGTGTGTCAGGTGAGCAGTAAAGGGACAAGAGTCTACAGCGTTTTAGATGGAGAAGCTTCAGAAGCCTCCTCATCTTACCTCTTAGCTATTGCTGAAAAGGTTTGTTGATGATTTTTTATTTTATTGATTATCTATTGTAACACTAGAGCCCCTTTTACAGACTGTAGCTCCTGCAACTTCAAAGCTGTACTGCATTGAGTAGCGGGGAAACAAACGATGGACTCCACTGAAGATGACTTTTACTTGCAGCATAACCTTGTAGGCAGAGTCTGGTGATACCTAGGTTGATAGTTATTTTTATGAATACTTTTATGTTATTCAGTATTTTTAAGTACCTCTTGTAGATAGAAAATAATTAGCCTTGTCTGATGAAATGCGTGATGTACTTTTTCACATATGCCTTATGTAATTTACTCTCTGTAGCTGTCCAGTTGATTTTGATAAGTTTTTGTTTAAGAGTTTAATTATTTACTGGTCACTATGACATGGGTATAGAATTACAGAATGCCACAAGAAGAAGGGATGGTTCTTTCTGCAGTTTTGATTGTTCAGCCACTGATGATTGCTTTGTGCATCCAGCTTTACAAGTTGGATGAAATATTTTTAGAATGTTAGAATTAAAGGCAGTGGGAAGGAAAGTATGTCTTTGTGACAGTTCTAGTTATGCAGCTGGTACATTGCCCAAGAACCCAGCCACCCAAATTAACTTAGTTATGTTTACATACATAGCATTTCAACATCATCTAGTCCATAAAGATTTGCCTTTATGTATGTACTAACTGTTGCTTGGGAAGGGACATCAAGTTTCTTGAAGATTTAATTTTTTACCTATCTTGCCTTAAATAATTGTTGCCATATCAGATTGTGTTGTCTTATCTTTGTATTCTTTAATGTGATGGTGGTACATCCTAGGGAAGAGGAAATAGAGAAGATGAAGGCATGACAGAAAAGCTTTCATTTTTCATAACCAGTTTTTGGTAAAAGTTCCATAACACATCTCTGATCTGGAAGGTTTTTGATATGAAAGAGCTTATCACAAATTTTGTGCCTATATTTACAAGTAATATTCATTTTACAGGCTGTTAGAGGAACTGGTGATGGCAGTGAGTTTGGTGTTGCTTTTATTGATACCAGCATTGGAATTTTCCACGTGGGCCAGTTTATTGATGACCGCCATGCTTCGAGACTCCGCACCTTAATAGCTCATTATCCACCCGCTCAGGTTGTTAGAAATTTATGTTTTGAAGTATGCTTTGAGTAACATGATTGTTGTTTTGGATATGATTATCATATAGTAAAATTAACAGAATTATTAGTGACTCAAGAAAATGCCTGCAGATTCTTCTTGAACGAGGACGACTCTCCCAAAAGACACAAATGGTGGTCAATTCAGCTGTGCCTCCAAATTTACGAGAGGTTTTAGCACCCGAGAAAGAATTCTGGACCGCCAGTAAGACCCTTGGTTTCCTGGCTGAAGGTCCATATTTCAAAGATGAGGAAGAAGACTCACTCACACAGTGGCCTGAAGAATTGAAGAAAATGATGGATAATAGTAAGCAGTAAAATAGTGTATCCATTCATTGAATATATGTAGAATACTTTGTTTAGAGTTTGAATATTTTATTTGCAACTACTGGTTAAGCCAACAAATCTATATTTTTAATAAAGATTACATATATAATGTGTAAAGTGATGGTACATGTATAAATTTATTTCAACTCCCTCCTAAAACTTTGATACATTCTTCCCTTTCCAGTATCCATCCACCTGACTAACTCCTTCCTTCCTTATAAACTCACTCCTCTCTAATGCATTCTCCTCTTAGACTCTTACCCCAAACAGTCTTCCTCCTTCCATCAATTTCCTCCCAAAAAACAACAGTCTCCTATGCAGAAGTACCTTTATCAGTTACCTGTACCTTATTGCCTGGTCTGTAAAGACATTCCTCAGTGTATCCAGGGCCTTTGCATCTTCACCCACCCCTGTTGCTCAGTTCATCTCCCATGGTTCTATTTGTTTCCATATTCACTCCCAGGTGTATTAAAGTCTCCAATTACTGCTAATTTTCTCTCTTCAAACTCCAACTTCAAATGACCTGCCTCTTCACTGCTAAACCTAATAACCATGCTTTTATATACATTTACTCTCAGATTTCTCAATTCAAAAGAAAAATGATAACACATTTTGTTTTCCACACATGATTGCTGCCCCATGTTGGCCAGGAAACAGATGGAGAGAGGCCACACCCTCTCACATCCAGACATGAGCTGTCATGTGTAATGCATTGAAACTACAGCTCTGTGTCCACATCCAGGCCCCACAGACCTTTCCATGGTTTACCCCAGACATTTCACATACCCTGGTTTGGTCCATTAACAGCATGTGCAGCACTTAAATGTTATGTACAGAGTTTACTGTACGTTTTTTAAATTGAATCTTAAATATTTGCAGGTGATTCCCTAGGAAAAACAGCTTCGCCTGAGTATGAACTTGCAGTATGTGCTTTGGGTGCAATCACATGGTATCTGATGGATTGTTGTATTGAAGAACAGTTGCTTACCAGGCGAAAGTTTGAGGAGTATAACCCTGTTGATATATTGGGTTTATCAGAAGAAAAGAAAAATCTTTCTGCTCCAGTATTCATTAGTGGAAGACATCATATGGTAAGATTGCACATTTTATTCTTGCTCTTGCTGCTTTATATTGCATTGATCTCTCTCTCTCTCTCTCTCTCTATTATTATTATTATTATTATTATTATTATTATTATTATTATTATTATTATTATTTTTTTTTTTTTTTTTTTTTTT